>JAAEAF010003246.1:0-189925 GCA_011037195.1 Triatoma infestans | reverse complement strand
GTGTCGGCAGGATTTCTGGGCAATGCACTGGCAGGGGAGTGTTTGTAGGACATTTCATAGATTTCGAACCCTTTTGCCTAAAGATCCAGAAACCTGACTCAAATATCCATCCAATGTTGCATTGAAAACCAGCGTCTATAATGGTGGAAGGAAATATCAGGACAGAGGCAGGCAAAACTCTTTATTAACAAACATTCGCCTAAATTTACTAGGGACTTACTTAAGCACAGCCGGAAGGTTCTAAGAACAATTGTAGGTCTACTAATAGCGCGCTGTATGCTGGATAGGAACATGCACCAGCTAGCACTAACAGAGGATGTGACTGGGGGAAAAGAGAACATTCAGTAAATTGGTATTTGCGGTTGATAGGATTTGTAGTGGAAGGACAAAATCGAAAAATAATAGTTTGAAAGTTGTTTTTGTTTCCTGATATTTTTTTTAATTAAGTAATCCACAATTGTATTTTTTGGTTAATATTTTATATTATTTGAGTGCTGTGAATGTTACCTTCAGAAGTGTGTATTTTAACCCAGTATATTAAATCTGTCATTGCTATTAAGAAAACAAAGACTCTAAATTCCGTTAGGCCAAACCTTTGTAAGAAAATTCCCCCGCGAGAGAGAGAGAGAGCAATTCCAAAGAATAGAGTCTGCCATAGCTTTCAAATAGTTCAGTTCAAAAAAGGGAGTCTTAACTCTACCTTCAGACAGGACGCTTCAGGAATCGCTCTCTAAATATCAGTGCCAGTTTCACGATAAATTAAATAAGTTATAAACCTAATAAGTTGTTATTATTTTAACAGAATATATTTATTTATAAAACAGTAGTGTGTTCTTAATTACTCTTAATTCTTATAATCTATCTCAAACAAACACACAAGCCCTTTTCGCTAAAACGCTACGCCACAAGCTACCTACACACACATCCACACCATTACATGACATTGGTGCCAGCTGTTTGGGATATTTTCAACGAGAATCCACAATTTACAAGTACGTAAAAATTTCAATTTCATAATTAAACAAATTATCCATCAGATAATTTGATTGTTTTTTTAAATTACTTTCTCAGCGGAAATATCTTCAATATTTCCCATTATTGAATTTTCTAGTGAATTTCATTTTTAAAGTTTTGTAATTGTACCACTTGTACCTATATCCCTTTCGAATTTTGAATTTATAAGTGTACTTAATAGATCCCAAATTATAAAGATATTAAGCGATAATAACCTTTCTGTTGGAGGCAATTTACTCCAATTACGTAGACGTCGTGAAAAATATAATCTTTCCCCAAGCAATTCGTTCACTGACAAAATGTATAAGATTAATGGACAAGACATGGGCATCGACGCTGCTGTAGAATATTTACTTGCGCAGCAGCAATTAGCAAATCCTCCAATTAATAATCAACCTAGTCCCTTAAGGAATTTGCAATTGATCAATAGCTTACCTACCTTCGATGGCGAAAATTCAGCCAAAGTGTCAGATTTCCTTGACCAAATTAGCCATTGTGCTAGTCTTTCTGGCTGGGACGACGCTGCTAAATTAGAAATATTAGCACTTAGGCTCTCAGGTTCTGCAAAAATAATTTACGACACCCAGAAAGCGGAATTACAACGCCAGGGTACAACTATAACGTATCCTCTAATTTCTGAGCGACTTCTAGCCCGATTTCGTAAGGAGAAAACACCCCTAGTCCTCTTACAACAGATGACTAATATTCAGTCCTTGCCCACTGAGTCTCCTGAAACATTCGCGGATAGGATTAGACATATCCAATCCGCCATTCAGTTAAAAGCTCAAGCTAACCCACTCGAGGCCTTACAAGCAATTCTAGATAAACTGGCCACTGATGCATTCCTGAAATCACTTCCTCAACCGCTTCGTAATGAGGTACGAACGAAGCTACCTCAAAAATTAGATGAAGCACTTTCCTATGCCAATGCCCTAAAAGCAGTTCAGGCTTCTGAAACAAACCCCACAGTTTTCGCTGTTACTTCGAAAACTTATAATCGTACACCCCCATCTCCTTGTCGTTACTGTGGACAAATGCATTTCCACAGAGAATGCCCGCATCGTAATAAAAGTCAAAAGCCACAATTAAAAACAACTACCACTTGTAGAGTATTTAATGTAATAAAGAACAGACCTTGTCGCCATTGTTCCGGTCCACATTTTGACGTGGACTGCACCAATAAATTCAGACCAAAACCTCGTACTAACTTTGGCAAAATGCCTAACAATTTTAATGTACCAAAAAATTTCAATCGCAGGGTATATAATAATAATCGTTATAACAATAATAATAATAATCAATATTATAGTAATAATCATAGTCCTCGAATTAATTCAAACAATTCGCGATTTAACCCTTATTCAGATAGACCCCAGTATAGTCATAATAACAATAATGGTGACGAAACTAGCAATCACCTCCAAAATAGGCCCACTTGCCAATATTGTTCAACATTTGGACATACAGCTCGTAATTGTTTCCAAATACAGCCCAAAACGAGTTAGCCTTCAGGCGCTTTCTCGAACACCTGGATTGACCATGGCTATCATACCTGCTTCCACCAGTTCTTAACCTAAGAACCTTAACATACCTAATTATGGCATCACGTCCCTTCATTTGCATGCGGACAATGTCAAAAATTCAAATTTTTCTGGCGAATCTATACCTTCGCAATTAAAAAGTGATTTCCAATCAATACTTGTAGAAATTTTCTTACTGGGCAATCATTAATTTGCGCACGCATCTAACACTTAAATTCAACATTCAATTGTCAACTAGTACTCAAACACACCAATTTAGTACTAATCGCTAAGTTCACTAAAATTCCTAGTAACTAAAATTTCTGTGCCACCTCGCGCACACAATACATACACAACTATACATTGAATCTCTTGAAATAATTCTCAATCTATCACACTTCTTAACTTTACATACTACACCACATGTAAATGTTATATGTAACAATAAATGTATCAGGTTTATATCTAATTAAGTTGTTGCAATAATGACATATTATTTTTGTTTCAGCACTGAAAACTATCGTACTTCGAGTCATAAAATTATTCCGGCTTTAATATTTGTAATTATTGCATTGTATATTTAAATAATAAGTGTAATTTATTTTATTTTGCAGAAATCAAGATCACCAAGTGAATTCGTAGTTACTTTTGATGAGATGATATTAATATTTTTTTTATATATTGTATTTACCTAATTAATTAATATTTTTTTCAGTTCGCCTTAAAAGGAAATTAAATAATTTGTATTATTCTTGTACTTGTTTATCATTTGTATTTTAATGTTATTTTTAATGTTATTGTTGACTTAAGTATCTAGAAAACACAGCAAAGCTGAAGAGCTGATGAACATACAGTCGGCTTCACCCTTGTGCATACTCCCTCAAGATATACATTCATCTTTACTTCTTAGCTTTAATAATTTTTGCACTAATATTTGTTGAAATTTAAATTTGTTTAACCTCTCTTTTACAGACCCAAGAATCTTCGTCGACTGCACCATTGCATGAGCACGAATGTTATTGCATGCGCATGAATTTAATTGCATGATTAGTCAATATTGCACGTTATTTGTTAGAATTTTATCATATAAATTTATGTATAACTCTGTATGATTATTTTCAGAAACACAAGATTTCTACAAAAGGAAAAGATCTTCATCTTCTCATACCCTTTGCTATTATCCTCACACCCTTGCGCATCCCCGCTCGCTTATTAAATATATATATATTTTTTTATTTGTGTATTTTGTTTATTTATTTATTTGTTAATTATTTTTGAAATACTTAAGAGTTTTTTTTTGTCCATATAGAGTTAATTCAAGAAACTACATACACACCTACAGTACCGACTTGTCTACCCATTGCCAGTCACTTCTTCATCCGCAACACTCTCACTCGCCAAGCAGTGTTCGCTGTTCACCTATCAGCCTACCACCACAGCACCGTTCACCCACTCACGCAGCGTTCGCTTGAGAATACATTCAAACACGACGCAACGCTCACACCTTCAAGCAGCGTTAGCCGCAGAAGAAGATGACTGCACCCTACAACACACGGCAACCTTGCAGACGTTACACACACGCCTCTCGATAACTTCCAAGCCTCTACAACTCCAGATGATCTCCCAAATTTTTCGTGCCGAAAAATTTCTCCAGGAGGGGGGATAATGTAGTGGAAGGACAAAATCGAAAATAATAGTTTAAAGTTTCTGAATATTTTATAGTATCCAAAATTGTATTTTTGTTAATATTTTATAATTATTTTAGTGCTGTGAATTTACCTTCAGAAAGTGTGTATTTTAGAACCAGGTATATTAAATCTGTCATTGCTATTAAGAAAACAAAGACACTAAATTCCGTTAGGCCAAACCTTTGTAAGAAAATTCCCCCGCGAGAGAGAGAGAGAGCAATTCCAAAGAATAGAGTCTGCCATAGCTTTCAAATAGTTCAGTTCAAAAAAGGACAGTCTTAACTCTACCTTCAGACAGGACGCTTCAGGAATCGCTCTCTAAATATCTGTGCCAGTTATAAATTAAATAAGTTTATAAACCAAATAAGTTGTTATTATTTTAACAGAATATATTTATTTATAAAACAGTAGTGTGTTCTTAATTACTCTTAATTCTTATAATCTATCTCAAACAAACACACAAGCCCTTTTCGCTAAAACGCTCGTGCTACACACTACCACTACTACAAATACAACTCCATTACATTACATTACAGATTTAACCGAAACATTCATACCGGATGCGATAGTAAATGGAAGACCAAATTTATGCCTACTGCGATTTTTTTTTTTATTTTTTGTTAAGTTCATTTGCTTTAAAAACATTTCTTTTTTTTTCTGAATAACTTAAAACATATATTTCCTAGTTCATTCAAAACTCAATCTCGAAAATGCTGACTATCGCATCAAAATACTTCCTCTTACAGCAGTGATAAAAGTAAACAAATGTGAATATAGAAGTAACAACAGGTTTCGTCTAACAAAAACAGAATGGCCACTTATGAAAATAATGCCAAAGATCCTTTAGTTGGTCAGATTGTGATTAAATTTGCATGAATTAACCCGTACGGTACAACTTTTCCGAAAACTATATTCAAATATATTAACCTAGGAAAACAACTTCTTTTTTTTTGTCTTTGCTGGGAAATATGAATTTTAACACTTGCACATCTTTATGCAGAAACCGATTTACTATCGTAGAAATTCATGGAAATTGATTTACATGTATATTAATGAAAAAGAAAATTCATTCATTTAAAAAAAGCAAATACGATTATTTAAAGGAAACATTGCGTTACTAATGTATATATTCAGAACTGTTACCATTACCTTGTGAATATTCACCTTTTATTTTTATGCGACAGACAAAAGTATGTGAAAAGAAGAAGAGGAGGGAAGGGAAATTTCGTTCAAGTTGGACAACACTGTTTCCTTTTATGCAAATAAATTCAGTTTACTATTCATGAAATATAAAATTTTTTTTAAATAACTTTTTTTCTTTTAAAAGTTTAAAAGCTTTTGAAAGAAATCGTCTTTCCAATTATTTATTTTTTATATTTAATTTATTTTCGTTCTTTTTATTACAGTTATACATGCGAAAATTTATTGCTAAATCCTTTTTTTTTCGTTTTTTATAAAATACAAATTTTAAATTGCCATAAAATATTAAATTTTACCTGAGGTTTTTTTTTTAAACATATTTTATGAGTCATTACTGACATGTAATAAAATGTCTTTGGAGTAATATCTTAAAACTTTCCTTGGAAAATTATTATCATACAGGTGAGTCATTACTAAGGTCATTTAAAGGTAACAGTTTTTTTTTATTAAGATTCGTGTTTGTCAATGTACGACACCAGTGTCGCAGATACAGTCGGAATTTCACTCTCTATTCTAACTGTGATATTTATTATATGACACGGAAATAGTTTGGAAATGTTCTCATATTTATTATATGTAATTATACAATACAAAAGACAAACAAATCTATTTCATCAGAGATGGGCAAATATTGTTTGAAATAAAGGATTTAGAATAAATTGTTTTATTGGACCAAATCATAATGTGACAATTATGAAATCAAAAGTAGCTATTAGGGAAGGGATTAGCTCAGTGGTTAGCGCACTGAACTCCTAGGCGGAGGACCCGGGTTCGAGTCCAGCTGTGCTACCCTTAGATTTTTTTCTTCCTAGGAGCCCCTACAGCTCACTGTCCGGTGATGGACAGTGTTGTCTGTAACGAGAGAACACATTCCGGGGGCCGGCAGTGCACTGGGAAAGCTCCGGGCGCCAATGACCATGTTGACGCGCCTTAAATTTAAACATTATTCAAACCTAACAAGCCCGACACCTAGCAGCAATATGCGAAAAAAGAACATATTTCAAAACAAATCTCAAATACTAACGGATTTGAGGTTATACTGAAGAGAGCAGGTTATAAAGAGAGGTAGAATTTGACTTGAATTAAAAGTACCTCTACAATCTCATTATTTTAATGTTTTCATATATTTTTTCTTTTTTATCAAGTATTGCGATCGCGCCAAATTTTATAAATTGTGTTTTCACCGGAAATAAATGTTTTGGGGTCCCCTGAATACGAAAAAAATGTTTTCAGCGAATGGTCTGTATGGTGCGCGTATGTTTCAAACACAATACCTCAAAGGGAAAAATCGCATTAAGCTCAAATTTAATAATCCGTTTAGGTCCTGCCAATGCATCAGATACCAAGGTTTCGGGCAAAATTAATCAACTGAAAGTGCGACTTTATTGATTTTTTTCTTTCAGTTTTTCATGATTTCCTCGAAAATAAGTCCAAAGATTTTTATTTGAAACATTTTCTAAGAAAAATTGATTTTGTAGAGGGGATCTGGGGAATAGTATCGTTATGCTTCCCACTAAAGTACTACTTCAGTAAAATATATGGTATCACCACCTATATAATATTAATACACATTAGAAGCATTGATGAAATTCCAAATTTAAAGAAAATCCGTTATCTGAAGTGGGATTTTACATGTGGATAGTTTTTTTGAGTTTTCTTGGAATTTTCTGGCAAATGGTTAGAACTATTTACTACAAACCTAGAAAGCGCTGCATAGATAGAAACGTTTCTTACTTTTATTTGAAATATTAGTCTGAAAAAATTGATTTTTTGAGGTGAATCTAAGTTTCCGTTCTAAGGTCAGTTTAAATTTAAATTTGCACAAGCTTTGTTGATTAACATAAGAGGGGTCCATTTAAGGCCGCTCAGGTATACAAGTAAAATCCCCGCCACCATTTTTATGGCCAGTCCTACTAAATATTGTAACGTTGCAATTTTAAAGAAAAATTCTTGTTTAAATTGTATTAATTAGAGAGTCATGTGAGTGTTTCATACCAGATTTGTTATATATTCGCATTAATTAGGTACCAATTTAATGTGGTTGCAGAAAAAATTTAATATTCAACGTGTGAGTTACATTCTCATTCACTTACAGGTGCACACGTGTGGCCGGTACCTGAACTTGAATATAAAACAGCATTACTTTACTAACTGCTTCATAAATAACTATTTCTTCATTGTAATTAAACTAAAATTCGACAACCGGAATTACCACTTTACACAAAGGATTTTTCAGTTTTTTGCGATATTCTCGCAAAGGGCTTTGACGATTTTCTTTAAAGTTGGCATACTAAACTACATACAAAGAGCTACAACTTTTATTAGAAACATTTCTTCGGAAAAACTCATTTAAGATGGTTATGGGACAAGGGCGGGCATCATTTTTTCCTCTAAAGTGCTATTTTACTTTATTAAACAATTCCATCATCTAAATAATATTAATTAGAATCTAATATGTTGTGAAAATTCTGATTTGAAGAAAATCTGTTGACTGGAATTGCGTTTTTACAAAAATGATGCCACTTTTTCTACGATTTTATCCAAAACAACACCGACGGATTTCATTAAATCTGTTACACTAACTATGAACACAAAGCCAATCACTTTTACTGGGGACTTTTTTTAAGAAAGTTCATTTAAAGAACTTTTAGGAGTGGGTGATTATATGGGTTCTTCCCAATATATGGTATTAAGTTTTGATTCTCCATTGAATTGACTCTAAAATTGAAGACAATCAAACATTTAGTAAAGATTATAAATTTAAGAGAAACTGAATAAGAGAAAGTCGTATGAGTGTTTCACAGTAGATTTTTATTTTTCGCAAAAGAATGAGAACCATCTTTGGTCGTGTAATATGGAGTGATAAAATATCACAACTGTTCTCCTTATTTCATTGGTTTAGAGCTTCTTTTTCCCTAATATCAATGATAAAAGCTTAAATAAGAGCTTGCACACTTTCAGTGATCACGTTGATTGACTGATGTCATTAATTAAAAGAGTAAACCATCCTGATTAGAACTGTTCCCCTCCCTATATTACTATCTCTTTCTCTCTCATCTCTCACTCCCTCTCTGCCTTATTACATGGCTGATTTAACAGACAAACAGGACTCCAACTCGGTCAATATATATATATATATATTTCACACTTTGTATTATCATCGGGAACACACATAGAATCTTTGCTCTAAAGAAGTACAGGTATTAGTGGAAGGACTACATATTCATTACGATTTTCAATCATCAGTTCAAAAGATCGAACAGCAATAACAGATCAAATTAAAAAAGTTTGAAATTATCGATCCATTGATTAACTTGTCAACGATTAAATCACACGATTTCTACATACGATAAATTATATTTAGGTACATATTTTCTTATATTCTTTTACTAATAATCTGACGTGAAACAGTAACAAGACCTTTATACATGTTGGTATTTACGACATAAAGATGTACCTAAATATGAATTAATAATCGTTTACATAATTAGTAGCATCTTCAAATTCAATATTAATAGCATTTTGAATTTCCAAATAATGATGCTACTAATTATGGAAATGATTATTAACTCATAAAACGACATTTACCATGTTTAGATGGAAAATTATTATATCATTTTGATGATTGATTTTTCTCTAAACACTCATTGTTAATTGAAGCTTGTTAATAGACGTAAGGGCACCAAAATGTTGCAATAATTAAAAAGATAAACAAATACATATAGAATTCCAGGAAACTATCTCAAGGTAGTATGGTAATTACCATACTAATTTCTATATTATTATTTAAATTGAGTTTTCACCGGAACTACTAGTTTTCTGGTCCCCTGAGTATAGATTAAGGTTTTTCGCAAATGCGCGATTGTGTAAGTGTGTGTGTGTGCGTGTGGGTAAACAAACAATCTCAGGAAGCTCTAAACTCTTCGTCTAACTACCTCCATCGCCAGCAGACCCGAAGTGTCGATAAAAAAAATCCTTCAACCAGAAAATTTCGCATTATAAAAATTGCTCCAACGATTTCTCATTAAACTTTGCATTATAACCAAACATTTATGAGCTCCCCCAACCACTTTTATTTGAAATAATTTTTTTTTTTCGGAAAAATATATATTTTAGAAGATTCTGCGGTGACTGTGACGTCAGGCTACAGTTTTGCGTTCTAAATAGTTACAGTTGAGGGGGAGCGAATTGATCGAGGTGACCTACGACTTGTTGACCTACAGTGTAGTCAATTTTAAATCTGTCATCTTGACGGAAACTTTTATGTCTTACCTATGCTGTATACTAGAGACGGAAATCAAATTTGAGGACCCTATGAGTATTTTCTTTTCCTTATTACTTTTCTCGTAATCATGTATTTCCGGTGAAAATTCAGTTTCGGAAAATTTGACACAATCGCAGAATTTTCTTCGGAATATACTTGTTTTTCTTATACTTGAAATGTGTGTTTTTTTTTCCTAGTGAGAGTATCCCTAACACCAGGGAGTTTATTTCTACATGCTCCATACAAATAAGTATATTACATGTATTTTATTTACAGACATATTTAATGTATTATCACAGACTCTGAACGTTGTGTGTGTGTGTGTGTGTGATGTGTGATCTTTTAGGTTTCGGGTTGAGACCGCGTCAGTGGTTTGCTAGAAACCGACGTTTCACATATGTTGCAATGAGCCTCTTCAGGGTCGTTACACCTTGAAAGCCAATAAGGCAATGAACCTTGTTAGAGGAAGGCGTGGCTCCTTCCTCCGCCTATTGATTGTCTTCTTGATTACCATGTTTACTGAAGGCCCATCGTCACATTTAGAAGTCTTCCTCTTTCTCAATATCCACTGCTTCTCTTATGACTCGTCCGAAATAATTATTTATCTGGACAAGGACCCCGGTGCCCTCGTAACTTATGGCATACCCAGTTAATATGGAGGTCAAGATGGCGGACAAAAGTACCACGCGCCTTCCCTACCAAGTTTCATTGGCTTATTGGCTTTCAAGGTGTACCAACCATGAAAAGGCTCATAGCAATATGGGCGAAACGTTGGTTTCTAGCAAACAACTGACGCGTCTCAACCCGAAAACTCAAGATTCTCGATCTTCATAGTAGTATACTGTGTAATTCCTAACTAAAACAAAATAAAGTTTATCTGATGACGTAGAAAATATTTATAATAATAAATTCAAATAAAAATAAAAATCCCAATGACTAAGACCAATGGGAATTTCCCCAGAAAAATGAATGAGTAAAAAACATTGAACTGTTGGGGGTGTTATAAAATGTATTGATATTTTAAAATTATACAATTCTTGTTAAGAAGAAGAAAAAAATTGTTTCAGTCTCAGCGGGGTAAGGCTGCTAAAATATAATATCGTACTTATTACTCGCAACCATATATATATATTAATATGAGTCATATATTCTCACGCTATGTGCGCGCGCTCAGGGTATGAGGGGGATTAACTGAGTAATAAACTCTGCGTTGTTGCATGATGAGACTGTATTTAAAAAATGCTTAGTTATGTAATACTGGGACTTTATTTTACATGGCACTACTGTTATTATTATTATTAAAAATAATAATATAATATTAATAACTCAAGTATATTTTATTCATCATCAGGAACCTGTTATATATAATAGTTTATTCTGCTGGGGAATGTGGGCATAATTATAAGTTTAATTATATGAAGAGGATTAATTTTTATTATTATTATATTTATTAATGTCACCATTTATTTCCACTTTTCATCTCGTCCCGTAATTATAGATCCGTTGAATTTTTGCTGCATCTCGAAATTTTCTAGGGTTCATATTTTGCAAGTTCATTAAAAGTCGAAAATAGCAACGCTTACTTACTGACAAACATTATCTCTTGAAACTAGAGTCGATGGAAGAAATATGAAATGAATAATTGGTAAAAGCTTTTATCTGTTAGAGAAGACAGATGAAGATTTTTGTATCAGATTGGTGAAACTAAAGGAAAAGCGCTGAAAGTGAGAGAGGTAGAGAGATAGAGAAAGTGAGAGGGAATAAGGCAAACTACAAGTATGACAAAACTGTACAGCAGCTCTTATCTTTGAAATAAGACCAAAGAAAAGCTGGTGTCAAGGAGAGAAATTTGAGGTTGTGAGAAAAACGTCTTATCAGTAAAAATAAATATAAGATCAAAGCCGACCCCCTCCCACCTAATTTCAGGCATATTCCCACTAGTAAAGTTTTGCAAAGTTCAAGAGTTAGTGTTTTAATGTGGACCAATCAGTTGACCGATTTTCTTCAAATTTGGAATTCTTGCTATGCGTATTATATAAATTAATATCATATAAATGACAAAAACCATACATTGAATTGAAATAGTGCTGCAGAGGAAAGTTGTTAACTTTACTGTTCCCTCAGTAAACCTTAGAAAAATAATTTTACCAGGAAAATGTTTCAAAAATAGAATGTGATAGGTATTCATGTGTATAGTTAGCACATGAGGTTTAAAGAAAATCGATGGAACCTTTTTCGAGAAAATCGCGAAAAACTGAAAAAATAAAAATGAGTGAAGTCTCGATGGTTTTTGCTCGAAACCTTCAGGTCAGACATACTGTGAGAATCTACACGGAATACCAAATGTGAGCGACTTCATATACACACGTAAACACGTACACACACACAGACACACACACACATACCATTCGCCAAAAACTTTTTTTCACATAAATGGGCCCTCAAAACATGTATTTCCGGTTAAAACTCAATTTTGAAAATTTGATACGAACGCAATACTTCTAGAGATGATAGTAAGAATATCGAATAAGAGAAAGTAAGAATATCTTTGAGACTAAGCTAGGGATATTGACGTGGAAAAAGAGTGGGTATCGAGGATACCTGGAACCGGTGAATGTTGTTGAAGTTGTTTGTTTTGGAAAACCGTAGGAGTATCTCTAGGGTCTCTATTTATCACTAGGAGTTTTTTTGTTTTTGTTTTTGGAGGGGCCCGATGCACTCCGACCTTCACATCTATTGGTATATCACAAGGAGTTGATGTTAGATGTATAAAGGCAGTGACAATAAAGCCAAATCAACGTGCGAAAACAAGTAGTTGACATAAACATAAATTATGCTATGCTTGCATTACAGACGTGTATTACGGTTTTAGTTGGCACTACAAGTTAATATAAGACATCGTTATTATTAGTCCATACTCCATACGATTAGTTTATAAACCAGTGCGTTTTGAAACCGGATCAATACCAAATAATGCGGATCCGACCGGTCATGTACAATGGTTAGAATAAAAGAATTAAAAAAAAACAGAAATCGAAATTAAACAGTACAATCCAATGTTATGAAAGCGGCTTAAATAGGATTACCTGTGTTTTTCTGGTTAAGTCACTTATTAGATCGCGTTCACAAACACTGATGTAAATATCACAAAAATTCAGTGAAAATAAATAAATCTCAATAAAAAAGTTAACAAAAATATCCTGCGCTTATTTTACACTAAGTTAAAATAAGCAAAGTTACACTTCATTTTCTAAGTTTATATAATAGCCATAATAAAAAGTTACCAAACTTTATAAAAGGATTAATTATTAGAATGAAGTAAAATACATGTTGTTTTTACCGCCTAACTTTCACACTGTCCCCACATCGAAGTGCGATGGAATTTAAAATTTTTAATGAGCTTAATTAGTTTTTAATGTAAATATTTTATTAATTCTAAACTTTTTCAGCTTTTTAAGCTTCTCAGAAGAGTGACATTTATTTGCTTGGGTGAAACCATTATTCTAATTTGAGGAATGGGAATGGCCAAATTCTTCTATAACATCTAGTTACACCTCGTATGTTAATGCTACGAGGCATCATTTTAAACTACTATCAATTCTAGTTCGGTAGAATTGACGGAGGCATCACGAGGAGGGGTATAATCTTATCTCCTAGATCCTAGAACCTACAAGTAAAATATGAGGTTCCCCTGGCCCATTAATATTTGGATGTAACTAAACCATTTAGTAACGGTTTGCCAATAATAATTATTATAAATGCAGTAAGTAAAAATTCGCGTGAATGTTTCACACTTCTGCAATATACAATTGATAAACCAAATTCTGATAAACTATTAAAAAAGAGGTTGTTTCTTTTTCTAAATTTAAGGCACGTCAACATCTATGGTTTATGTCATTGGTGCCCGAAGCCTTCTTAGGTCACAGACGGCTTCCGGACAGTGTTCTCTCGTTACAGTCAACACTGTCCATCACCGAACAGTGAGCTATAGAGGTTCCTAGGAAGAGAAAATCTAAGGGCAGCACAGCTGGACTCGTACCCGGGTCCTCCGCGTGCGAGTCCAGTACGCTAATCATCCAGTAGCTATTGCCTTCCCTGTTTAAAAAAGAGGTACACATGTGATGGCGCTAAATAAAGAAAATCTGATAAAACAAAACAAAATTATGTCATCAATATTATTAAATAAAAAATACTTCGAATCGCATAATTAATCATTAAGGAAAGAAAACAAATTTCTGGAACAAAACTAATTATCGATTTTATTGGTGTAGGTACAGATTGCAAGTAATCGCTTTTCAGGAAATTTGTGATTTAATAAAACTCAACTAGTTGATTCAAGTAAAATGAACGGAGAGGAAATGAAAATGTTCAATAATCGATAGATTATATTTCCTGTCGAGTAATAAACCTGTCAGTAGCATGCCACAATAATGTGTCAACTGTCATGGAAGAATCCAAAAAGAAGAGGAAAAAATAAACAACTCATTTATTCTAAAATTGTAGAAGATATTACTTACGATGAATAATGTTGCATTATTATT
Organism: Triatoma infestans; assembly: GCA_011037195.1. NCBI lineage: Eukaryota > Metazoa > Arthropoda > Insecta > Hemiptera > Reduviidae > Triatoma > Triatoma infestans. The sequence goes on along the minus strand of JAAEAF010003246.1, from coordinate 175,698 downwards.
ACTTCCTGTTACTCCGAGTAAGAGGAAGTATTGCGTTCTTGTCAAATCTTGTTATGAGATCCCTTGAGTAAAATATTGTTTTTAGTGAATTGTATGTATATGTGTTGTGAGTGAATAGAATACCTCAAACACGAAAAATTGCTGGAAGCTCATTCCGTTTAGATACTAACACTGTATCTGATGCGAAGGTTTCCGGCAAAATCTGTCAAACGGAAGTATAATTTTGAATGAAACAACTTTCTTTCTTTTTTTTTACTTTTTCGTGATTATCTCAGAAACGTCTGCAACGATTCTCTTTTAACTTCCAATACTGTCTACAAATATATAAATATCTAATTGCCCACAACATATATACAACCAACAAACCAACAAGTGGTGAGTGTAACAGAAACATTACTGAATTCTCTACACGAACTTGGTGAATTTGCTCTGACGATGGATGGAAATCCGAAACCGGTCAGGAACAAAGTCAATATGCATGCTACGACTGATAAAATACTGGATAGAAATATCTCTCGCTTTTATTGGAAACATTATCCCGGGAAAATTGATTTTTTGGAAGTTTCTGGAGAATTACCAGCACTTATCTTTCCTCTAAAGTACCACTTTAGTTCACAATGTATGATTCTGCTGCATATATAATATTAATATATATTAAAATTATTGCTAGAATTCCAAATTTGGAGCAAATCTGTTAACCGGAAGTGCCATTTCACACAGTAGGTTTTTGCAAGTTTTTAGGAATTTTCTCGAAAACAGTTACAACAATTTCCTTTAAACTTGGAATACTTGCTGCATAGATAGAAACGTATAACTTTTATTTGAAACATTTTTCTGAACAAAATTAATTTTAGGGAGATTCTAGGGGACCTGGTAGTAATATTAAAATTTAAACTTAGCGTTATTAGTTGTGATAGAGGCACTGCCATACACAAGCTACACTCAGCGACACATGATTCTCCTATCACCTTTTTTTTTGAACTGACCCAACTAAAAACTTTAATAAACCTAATTTTAAAGAACATACTCGTATTTTTCCATTAAATTATATTAATTGGAGTAACAGAAAATCGTTTGATTGTTTCACACCAGTATTTTTGTTGTGTGTGTGAATGTGAATGAAAAAAATTTCTCAAAAAGATACAAAATTGCGGGAAGGCTGAACTTGATATTCCGTTTAAACTGTCAGTCATTGATTGAAGCAATTGTTATCGGAAAAAAAACTGACGAAAAAAAAGTCGCATTAAAGTTGTATTAATTGGAAATTGCATGACTCAACAGGATAGAAACATGAAACAAAAAACAAAACAGAACAAAAAATTGAAAAAATACAACAGACGATATCAATTATTAAAAGTGATATCGTTCAATATAGTGTATCGATTAATTTTTCAATCGAATATCTTCTTTATATATTTAAATAGAAAAAAAATATATATTTAACTGACGAAATGAAAAGATTGTTTATCAAGCTGCGTGCTTTCTCTGCCTTTTGCGCTCTAAATTGTTTAAGCGAAAAATAAAAATAAAAAAAATTATCACGTTACAGAGATTTGAACGATAAAAATTAAAATGTTTACTTGTCAAAAAAAAAAAATATGTTATTCACTTAACGCTAAAAATTAGTTTATTGAAAACTGAGTTAGATCAAAAGATCAAACGAATGAATTCCATTGATTTATACCCATTCTCGTATTTTTCATTGGGCACTTTTCCACAATTACAAACACTCACTCACTTTCTTATACTGCAATAATTACACACGCGATTATCAATTTTTTTTGGAGAACTTGAAATTTTTATTTAGTTCACCTTAGCATTGCATATAAATATAGTGAATTTGATTTTAAGTCATAAATCTATTTACATGTATTGCAGCACCTCTGTTCTACCTAGCGAAACTTGTAAGTAGTAGTTTGATGTCAAGTAAATATTAGCTTCATAAATGGTTGACGATGATAGTGTAACTGAGAATACACAATCTGCCACTAAACTAACAATTTATATTTGCACGATTTACTGAGGAAGGGAAGAAGAGACAAGAGTGATGATCATTGGTAGCTGATAAATGTAGAAAGGTCATTTAGAGGATGTGACTAGCTTGAAGAGTAATGTGACTGTTTAGAATTCTGGCTTGTTCTAATGGTGGTGAGCTAGTAGTGTGGCTTAGTTTAATGAACCTTACAACGTTGATTTTTGTTTCTTCTTAAAATGCCAAAATTGATCTCGCGACTGAATCGTATTTTTCAAGTTGATTTACTGACGTGATTGCTAAGCTCTAGATAAGCTAGAAAGTGGTGGTGGAGATTTTACTTGTAGACGTGAGCGGCCTTGTGTGGAGCGCTGTATGTCAAAGCCAGCAAAGCTTTTGTAAATTTAAATTAGAACTGACGGACAGAGCTCCAATAGCCCATTAAAATGAATTTTTTCAGAAAAATGATTCAAATAAATATTATGCATTTCTTTCTATGCAGCGAACATCCCAAGTTTTAGACACGAAAACAAAAAAATCGTGGGAAATGTTTTCGAGAAAATTCCAAAATACTAAATAACCTGTTCTGTAAAAGTGCAGTTTAAAGAAGCAGAAGCGTTATCTGTTCTACCAAAACCCCCAAAAAATCAATTTCCCGGGCAAATGTTGCAAATTAAAATGACAATATTCATTTCTATAGATAGGACAGGAAGTTAAAGGAAATCGTTGGAATCGTTTTCAAGATAATTTCGAAACAATGAAGGAAACTATTCATTAAAGTCGCATTTCCGGTTTATTGATTTTGCCCAAAATATGCGTGCCACACAATCAGGGATTATAGAGATTGGTTAGTCTGTAGTTTGGTCTTCACCAAACTATTAAAAGAATTAAATGTTGCGTATTAAAAGAATCGTAAACATTTAAGTTGAATTTTTTTAACTCCATGTACCCGCTATACTTCACGCATCTATATTACCTTCTCTTACTGCTTGCAAACGCGATAAATTGACTTTTCACCGGAAATACATGTTTTGATGTCCCCTGAGTATGGGAAAACAGTTTTAATGTGATATATATATATATGAATATAAAAATAAAATGTGTGTGTGTGTGTGAGACTGTGTTTGTAAATATAAACAAAATATTTCAAAACGAAAAATTGCAGTAAGTTCAAACTTGATATTCCATGTACCTACTAACTACTGCATCTTTTTTTTTTTATTTAAAGATTTTTACAACTGCACAGTAACCAGCAACAACTAAAACAGATGAATAATGAAATGAAAGTATGCGCTAGCGCGCACACCCTGGCTTGAAGTTGTAACGACGGCTATCTAGCGATAGCAGTCGTAATACGCCATTTGGCCTTAATGTGTACGACTGTTTCTCAAGCCAGCCGTCGTTATGTATTTAGATGGTCGCGGGGCCATCGACGCCTTAGTCGTCTTGGCGGGTTTGTGGGGAGAGTGGAAGTACAGAGGACTTGGATTAGGGGATTGGAATGAGAAGATAATTTGGAATGGAATTTTAGGTAGCGGGATTTGGCTAAAGTGGAGACCAAGGGAATTTTTAGGTCAGTGTGGATAGTGAGGTAAGAGAAGTAGAAGGGAGCATTGACGATGGTGTGTAGGGTGTGTAGGGATTGAATGCGGTACAGGTTTATGTGTTTGGCAGTCCAGTATAATTCGAGTCCGTATGTCCAAATAGGAGCTAGTAGAGAATTGTACAGTTGTCTTTTGTTGTCAAGTGTAAGTTTTGAGCGTTTGTCTAGTATGAGGGTTCCATGTTAATCGTCTGTCTAGGTGGAGTCCGAAATAGCGGATTTGGGTTGCAATTGGAAGAAAATTATGGTTAAATTGAATGGCGGGAAGGGTTTTTTGGTTTGGTGAAGACTATGTGCTTGGATTTGTGTTGATTAACCTTGATTCTCCACTTGCGGAGCCAAGGTTCGAGGACATTGAGGTGGGTTTGAAGATGGCGAGTAGCCATGACGGGATCACTATTAGATGAAAGGATAGCCGTATCATCGGCGAAGGTGAAAGTGGTAGTGTTGGGATGTAATGGGAAATCAGCCGTGTATTCTGTGAATAAAAGAGGAGCAAGTATGCTCCCCTGTGGGACGCCAGCGAGGATGGGAAATATAGGAGAAAAGGAAGTGCCTTGGACAACCAGGAAATGGCGATCGGAGAGATATGATTTAAGGATGAGGTAGTATGTGGAGGGGAGGATGCCCTTGAGTTTCCACAATAAACCCGGATACCAAACCCGATCGAATGCCTGACAGATGTCAAGAAAAACTGCCGGGCAGTAATGTTTCCGCTCAAGAGAGGTAGCGATGATGTCTACAACTTTATGTGCCTGATGGATGGTAGAGTGACAGTTACGGAAACCAAATTGGTGGTTAGGTATGAAGGAAAGTGGATTTATTAAAGTTTGGAGACGGGATAGTAGGAGTTTTTCAAAAATTTTGCCAAGTAACAGAAGTAAGCTGATAGGTCGATAGGAAGAAGGGGAATGGACAGGTTTATTAGGTTTAAGGATCATGCGGATAGAGGAAAATTTCCAGAGGGTAGGGAAGTGAGTCGTTCTAAGGATAGCGTAACTACTGCATCTGACTTGATAGTTTCGATCAAAAGTCATCAACCAGAAGTACGTCTTTTCTGTATGGTTTCTTTTATTTTCTTTTTTCGGATTTTTTTCCAAATAGCACCAAGATTTCCTATAAACTTTGCATTCTATAAAAAAAAAATAAATTACGAAAATTTGTCACGGTAGTAATGCTTCCTCTTACAAGAGTAAGAGAAATTAATAAAATTCAGTTACCTTAATTTTAGTTTTTACAATAAAAAACAAAAATGCAAAATACATTAGACGTAAGACATGTACACACTGAGATATTTTTCATTCTGAAACAATGCAGTAGTAAACCAGCTGATTCTACAGGAGCACGGGCTACATTATACAATAAATCTAGTTAAATTAACAGTTTAATCAAGATTATATCGCAAAGGTCAAAACAAAAATTACCCATAATATATCAACATTAAAACGTAGGAAATGTTGCGTTTTAATGGGCGCTAATACAAGAACACAACAAAAAAAACCTCTGAAAATAATCTGTAATTAGGATAATTAATTAAATTTTCATCTCAGCCCAGAAACACGGATGAACGGACATGTATTCTGTAGGTAATATAATACGAGTATTAGAACAAAGAAAATATATGGGAGATGTATCTGAGATTGGCTAATCTGATGTGAAAAACAGATGATGATGATGATGATACAGAGCCAGTTATCAATAGAGCTCGTACCAACAGTAAACTATAGATCATTATCAATAATTAATTTACATTTTGTATGTGTGCATTGTGTTTATGTGTATGTGAGAGTTGTCTATTATAATTGAATTCTATGTTAATAGAAATTAGTATTATTGTATTCAATAGGAGAAATGTAATTATCTATTCACAACAGTTGGTACCACTGTGTTTTATTATTTTCATGTAATGAGTTTAGTGATTATAATGTATTCGAACTTTATTACGTTTATTTCCAACTTTCAGAAGCTAAAAAAGGGAACACAAGAAAGTTCTTCATGTGTCTGTCCGTATTTGACGTTAATTAATTTTGGTCAGTATAAAATTGTTGAACAATAAACTTTAAAACTTGGCATTTATTTGAAGTACTAATTCAAAATGTGCAGCAAAGTGAGTTCTGCATGGCATCTGGCAAGAATTTGGACTATTCATCCTCCGGAAACTCCTTATTGTACTTCCTCATCACTGTTTTTTAATGACTTACAGCCAAATAGGTCGTAACCTTTCCAACTACGAGTACTTCCTCCATTTTCCATCCCAGGGATGTATTTACTTCTCATACTACCCTCAGTTGGCCAGTAAACAGATTCGTGGACAATTGTTCTTGAAATTTAAACCAATCAACTTCCATTTTTCCGCGCCTTATCACTCTTCATAAAATCTTGCTTTCTGTGTTAGGAGGATTAAGATCGTCCATGTGTCGTTCCCAAACTAGGCCAAGACTACTGTTCCTACCATTTAATTTAATGAAAAAACAAGACAAATCAAAAGCAACCTAAAAGATCTGTTGTGACTCCTTATCTTAATTTTAGAAATGAGTAGGTGAAGGAATATTTCGCAGTTTTCTTGGAAAATGGTTACCAAGGTTGTCTCCAGCTCTCCATACTACTACATGTGTAAGGGCCCCAACACTTTTATTTGAAACATTTTTCTAGCAAAATGGATTTTTAGAGTTTCCGGGGAGGGGAGGTTATAACGTTAAAACTTCTCTCTTAAAATACTATTTTAGTATAATGTATATTCTGCTACCTAGAATTAGAATTAAAATGACGCAGCGGGGGGGAACCACGATACTGCAGCCTACCCATTGAGGCTTATTGTGCCAATACCCTTATGCCTAGTAGAGGAATCCTCCTCTCTTGATGAGGTCAAGGACCTTCCCCACCAGTCCTTCTTGCACTACGATCTCCTCTGGTCTCAAAGATCTCGTACCGCAATCTGCCGATTGTGACACAATCAAACAACAGGTGAGAGGCCGTCTCCTCCTCTTCCTGACATTTTTGTTACCTAAATAATATTAAAGTACATTAAATACATCGATGGGATTCCATGTTTGAAGAAAACCGGTTGTCTGGAATTACAGTATCCCAGAATAGATTCCTGAGTTTATAGGATTTTTTTCAAAAACGGTCCCTGCTAATTTTCTATAAACTTGGTATGTTAACTGTACACATGTGATCCTATCACTTGTGCACCGAAACGTATTTCCGGAAAAAGTGATTTTGCTAAGGGGGAAATCTATGAATTTCGCATAAATTTAAATTCAGTTACAGATTTGCTGGAGTATACCAGAGAGCGCTGCCTTACTATATATAGTCACATTCAGGTGGTCCTTATCCCCTAAAAACCAATAATCCCCGCATATAACCACTTATAACATTGGAACAGCCCTCGAAGGGCCAAGGCTTGCCATACAGCGATTTTTAATGGGAGGAAGCGTTATGGCAAGTGTTTTACTGTTCCAACTTCATTTAGTTCTGGCGTTCGCTACCAAGATGCGCTACTAACATTAGCTCAAGAACCAGTGTCAACACCTTCTTTGCACTCACGGTCCTCGAACACTAAGTTCTCGCGATTGCGCTAGCCACTAGAGCAGAGCTTGAAGTCAAGGCCATCAAAATCTTTAGTAAAAATTCTAACTTTTGTAGAAAAATTTGCCAATTAGGATTGTAAAGTGATTGCAGTAAGAGAAAAAAATAATGAGTGTTTCACGTCAGGTTCTGTGCACGTCACGTTGTATATTATTTTATTTAATACTTGTTATAAGATCTAAAGATCGGAACAAGGTGAGTTGTTGAACAATACAAATACCAAAATAAATCACTTACAAAATATAAATACAATACATAATCTGAGTAAAAATAGCAATTAAGTACTTCTGATATTGGAAAAAAACAAACAAAAAAAACAACTAAATTAGACATACTGGAAGATAAATAATAATATTAATAAAGGAATATAAAAAATGAAAATAATAATCTGAAATTAAGACAAATACACGACTCAAACAGATTGCTGTCCTTTGACATATATAAAAATTAAAGGAGATAAAATAATCTAAATTTAAATTTACTTATATAGATATATAATTCACTTTCCCATCACAGCATGCCTCATCTTTAAAATCCTAAACAGAAAACTGTACAATATCAGAGCTTCTTTATGGTTAGTTATATTCAGTAAATTGAAATAATCGTAATTACAATCTTGCAGAATTACGCTGAATGGTTCTATATTACGAAGCGATTCATAGACTGGACATATTACAACTAAGTGATATAATGTTTCATTTTCATTCAAAACACATAGTTCACAACGTTTCCTACAGTCCTCTATGTAATTAATATTATTAAATGAAAGCTTTAAGTAATAAGTTCCGGATAGTCTTAATTGCGCAATTACATTTTGTACTTTTAATGAAAGCTTCTTGTCCAGTAAATATTGAGGTACACAATCTAATGGCTGTAGTAGGTGGTAGTAAGGAGAAAAACTGGAGTTGATAATTCTATTTGAGTCCGCCTCAATCAGATAATTTTTACAGTCATTTAATGATTTTTGAAGTTGTTTGCACTGGTCCAATAAACTATGAGGATTAAAACGAAAGGGTTTGAAATTGTTCACAAAAAGTCTAAATTGTGACACCCAGTTATATTTTACTTTACTGTCTGCATCTAATTCCAATAATTTTAGAAAACAAATTTTTGGGTAGCGATAGTTATCCATGCGAGCTAATTTACTTAACCAACTGACCGAGTATTTAAATAGGAAATAGCTTAGGTGGATTCTGGCGGTTTCTTTTCTAATTAAGTAGCCTGGAGTATTACGAGGTAGACACAACTGAGTTTTAAAAAAATTAATTTGCACACGGTCAAGGATATCTGAGTATTGTAATCCCCATATAGGGGCGTCACGTTGTATATTCTGTGCAGTTTAAAGTTTGACCGTAGGTTTGTTTTGTTGTCGGTGTCAGTGTAAGTGTTATTCATATATTTTCTCACACACTGAGTAAGAGAAGTGTTGCGATCGGGCCACATTTTCGAAAATTGAGTATTTACTGGAAATACATGTTTTGGGGTCCCCTCCAAACGAAAAAAAAAGGGTTAGCAAATGGTCTGTATATGTATGTGCATGTTAACAGAATATCTCAACAAAGAAAAGTGGCAGGGAGCTCAAACTTGGTATCCTGTTTAGGTACTAATACCGCATCAGACCGAAGATTTAGGGCAAGATCCACCAACCGGAAGTGTAGTTCTACTAAGTAGTTCTTCAGTCTTTCAAGAGAAAAGGGCTCCAACGATCCGATCCATTAAATTTCTTATACTCGTATTTTGTCTACCCCCCCATAAATACCTGTCTCTTTTATTTGAAATATTTTCCCGGGAAAATTGATTTTTTGGAGGTTCTGGGGGAACAGTGACGCTGGAATCAATTTTCCTCTAAAGTATCACATCAGTAAAATATATGGTCCTGCCACATACAATATTAATTTCTATATTAATAACTATATTAATATAATTAATATAATATAGCTAATATAATTAATAACTACATTAATTTTATATATTAATTCACATTAGAAGCATTGATAGAATTCCAAATTTGAAGAAAATCGATTAACCGGAAGTGCGATTTTACAGAATAGTTTTTTGAGTTTTTTTGGTAATTTTCTCGAAAACGATTGCAAAGATTTTCTTTGAACCTGCAATGGCTGCTGCTCGATAAAAACGAATCACTTTTAGTTGAAATATCTTTCTTTTAAAAGAATGATTTTATTGGAATTTTGGAGGTCTATCGGTTAGTTTAAATTTATATTTGCACAAGCTTTCTTGCTTTTGACAAACAGTGCTCCAGATAAGGCCGTTCAGGTATATAGAGAAATGTTGCAAAGTCAAGTCATAACTCTTTGCATGTATGTAGCAATTGTGATATAGCAATTTTAAAGAAAATTGTTGGAGCCGTTTGAGAAGAATGTAAGGTAATACTTCTGGTGGACCGATTTTATCCAAAACCTTATTGTCAGGTCCTATGGTTAAAATCTAAATATTCAAGTTTGATATTTTTGCCATTTTTCCGTTTTTTGAGTTGTGCTGCACACACACACACACACACACACCAATATCTAAAAATCACTCTTGCTGACTCACGGGACAAAAAACGTATATTTCCGCTGCAAACTCAATATGGTAAATTTGACATGATTGCAATACTTTCTGATAGCAGTAAGAGAAAGTAATGTTATTAAGTAAGCTTATTTGTTCTAACTTGAATTTAGAGATGGTAAGTACCAACCTACCAAACTAAGCAGGTAGGGAAGTGAGGAGCGCCCCAATAATGTTGAACCAAACCCATACATTTGAAATAACGCCACACAATCCGTAAAACTCTCTGCGCAGTCAGCATTGTAGCCGTTTTTGAGATAATTTCAAAACAAATCAAAAACTTAATCTGTAAAATTGCGCTTCCGTTTGGCCGATTTCCTTCAAATTGGTATCCTAGCAACACTAATGTGTATTAATATTATACAAGTTGTAGAAAGACATCACTGTTCCCCCCGAATTCCCCTAAAAAAACAGTAAAACCAATGATTTCTCGATTATTAATTAATTATACATGAATATGAGATGTTGTTACTTATGTCGAGTCTGACAGCTACACGGGGGGTGGAGGGAACAAAACAGAAATCAATTGTACTTCACTGTAAGAAAGGAAGAACACTTGAACTCAATTATAGCAAAAGGTTAGCAAAGTTTTCAAAGCTAAATGGATAAATGAAAGAATTATCAAGAAAGCAGTGGGGAAACATTGTGTGTGTGTGTGTGTGTGTGTGTGTGTGTGTGTCTGTGTGTGTGGAAGTCTGTGGAAGGGGCGACAATCTTATGTATAGTTTATGAAGTAGTTCTACTACTAGAAAATAGTAAATACTGCAGAACATCTATTAAATGGATAAGGTAAGGTTAGGTAGGCTAGCCAGGTAAGTTTTGGCACAAGGTAGTGAGTGTGTAAGTGATACGATGAGAAGCGAAGAAGAGGTAGGTACGTACTTGTGGCCATTTATAGGGGTGGAAGGCGGAGGTGTATAGTAGAGATAGGCCCTCCTATCAATAGAGGTCATCCCCCTTTACTTGCACTCACTTAGCCTCACCCGCTTCGCTTCTCACTCGCTCTCACACTCATTCTCACTCTTTCACTTTCTCTCTCTCTATGTATATCTAACGATCGTCCCGCTAGCCCGACTAGCGCCTTCTCTGTTTGATTTCACACGCAAACTGTTTCTCTTTCTGGATGGCGGAGGTTTCTAATAATGACTAACTGTTACTACGTTAGTGCGCTCATGAAAAGTGCTAATTATCTTGCGAATCTATAGTAGAAAATCAAAGTACAATAGCAAGACATGTTAAGCTAATTAAGTAAATATTTACACAAAAAATAATAGTCGGATAACTGCCCCTATAATATTCTGACTTAAAGACGGCAGAATTGCTAACTAATTAGCATTGGCCTTCACAATAATTACTTGTACTTCTTTATGTTCTAAATAAATAAATATTTCATTTTTAGGTTATGGAATTGTTTAATTTTAAGGCTGAGGGTTGATTAGCCCCCACTGCCCGAATCTCTGGAGATAGTATGAAATTTTAAGCGTTGTCAACATTAGTATTGTTCACGTTGTTATGGAGAGATATTCCCTCAGGAAGGCTAAAAAATCCCTGAATAAGTGGCTAATTCATTTCCCCTTCTGCAGGACCTGTGGAGAAAAGCAATTTTAGTCGGCAGACAGCTTTTGTATAGTTTGTTCCATCTTAATGCAAAAACATAACCTATTTTAAAATCTTTCTAACAATGGTTTACATAAATAATGGACGTTTATATATACGCTTCAGTATGAGCAAATAACTACGCTACACAACTCATGTTAAATTTCACTAGATACAGCACTTCCATTTGTTTGTAAATTGTGTTTTAGCAGGTATGTATATATGTATATATAATACATATGTTAAGCAATTTACTGTTACATACTATAATCAATAGACTGTAACTATGCAACTGCTCATTGTAATTGGCCGACTGTAACCATTTCCAACTGAAGTAACAAACCCGATCAAATTAATTATTAATTACTCCCTCCAGAATTGCATAATTAGATTAAATGAAGCAATCATTTACCACGTGTATATAATAACAGCATATGCCGTAAATAAATATGGTATTAGTATTGTAAAGAAAACTTGGTAGCAGCGGAAAATTTATTTACTTAATGATGTAAAAATGTATTCCCCAAAACTAAGAAATCGAAGCAATTGGCTTCCCAATAAATTCGACAATAATTGGCGACCCAAAAGCGAGTAGGTCAACTACTTATCTACGAGGAAGCTTTTTAGGTTTTAATTGTTTTCTTGTAATTATTTGTCGTCACAGGTGCATTTCCGTATTAGTCCAAAGTAATAAGAACAGGGAAGAAGCCTAGCAAAGTACTGAGTAAAATAAGAATATTATTATTTGTTATCTGTAGGAAGGGATCAAGCCCTACCAAAAGTCCCTCCTGGGCCCATATAATAGAAAACCCACACAACAATAAGCCGGGTTTAGATAAAAAATTCACACCCACACCCGCAGTCGCAGCAGTTCGAACAAATCGGATAATAATTTTCAGAGGAACAGCTCTAAGTTCTTCCCCAAACATGCTTTCCGATCAAAGATCCAGAATTGGGTTCTTCACAACTCAAACAACAAAAGATGAATACTACCTCCTTCGTCCCACAAAGTATACAAAAGACATCTGGCATAAGTGCCTATATGTAGAGCTGTCTCAAAACCAATAATGCTCAGTAAAGTAACTATAGCAGTTGCCTAAAAGACCTCCGTGAAAGTCACAGCAACATCTCATTGTCAATCCTATCCGGAATAACATTTGTACAATTAGTGTCGACAACGCACTGTCCATACCTGGAATCTTGATAGCTCTTATCCAAAGATACGTCAACAGCAGGTTCGTGACAAATGATCTGGCCAAAGTATCCACCAGCTCATTTCCTGGGATTTTCATTAAACTTAGTATGCAGAATAGAAGAATATCCTTGGAGCAAGAAAGTAATGAAAGAACAGATCAAGTAGCCAACTTTAAATGCCTAGGAGAGCTACGGAAAAACGGATAGTTAAACTGATACTATTCATTGACGGTTGAAGATAAGTGAAAGAATGGGAGTAACTGGCAGATGTTTTATGCAGTCAAGAGAGGTCCCTAAACATGCAAGAGAAAGAAAATGGTTGCATTCAAATCAACTTTCATCCCGATCCTAAAATTTCCCGAAATCGTGGATCCAGATCAAAAAGCCGAAAAATGCGTCAAAAAATGTGAGAGGTACAGAGATTATATTTAACTTAAATGTTGACAAGAAATAACAATATCAGTATACGAATTAGATAAGAACTTAGTTCACAAGTAAGTGCGATAGAAATCGAAGGCTATAGATAGGAAAGCTAGAATTATAGAATGCTTCTTGTCAACTTTGCTGCAGACTACTGCAGATATCGAGCAATTTTATCTTTCCTTATTTTTAGCTTACAGAAATTATTTTTTCCAAATTCCAAACTTCAGTTCCTTGCCGAGGACAGCCGGTGAAGAAAAACGTCACAGGTGTTCAACAAAGAGATGTCCGTTGGTCAAAGAGCACAACCGAAATGGCCAAAACGGCATAGTAAGCTAGAGTAGAGGTAAAGAGTAAGCAAGGAAAAGATCAACCAAAATGTCCAAGATTATCAAAACTGGAAATGGCAATCTAGAATTCCTTCTCACACTACTCAGGCGACAGAAGGACTGGATTATGATGATGACGCAATAGTTTACTAGTAATAATGTAATATAATATAATATTATTATTAAAGTTATGTAACTTTGAACAATATTCTCCTCTTTCCAGATGGTAGCATGATATCCCACTGTAATCCATTATTGTTAATATTCCATTAATTTTATCTATTATATAATAATGTTACATCATCCAACTTTGTGACCATTTGCACATAAAAGAAATCACATTAAATGATATATGCATCACTAAATAATTTTACTTCCAACCCACGATATTTGTATTCTTATCCTGTGAGAATCTAAATCAAAGTGACTAAATTCAATTTGTTTTCATATCTACTTCTTTTCATTTTATTTGAAAATATTTTTCACTTATTTTTAGAGAGAATCTGTAAAAAAAATGAAAAAAAAAAAAAATACTTGAGCAGAGAGCAGGAAAATGAAATAGTAGGAGTGAGTACTTGTGTGGAAAAATGAAATAAGAAAATAACTGATATTTCAGTTCTTAGAAAATTACAAACGTTTTGTGAGATAGCGAGATGAAGAGCGAAATATATTTATAATGAAAAGAGGTTCTTCTCCATTTTCTCGCGAAGTGAGTGGGGAAAAGCCCTCTGGTATCCATTCACTTGTACACACTTTAGAGTCTCTTTTCTTTATTTCCAATTGGATAAAGTAAATAATGGAGACAAGAAATATATAGTGAGCAAGCAACAAGGTAAAAAAAAAATTATGTGGTTTTCCATTACCAATATTTTACTTTCTATTCGCTCCCTAGTAAGAGGAAGTATTGCGATCGTTTCAGACTTGCGATATTGAGTTTTCACCGGAAATACATGTTTTGGGGATCTCCTGAATTTTAAAAAAAAGTTTGTAGAGATTGGTATGTATATGCGAACACAATATCCCAAAAGCGAAACAATCATAGAAGTTCAAGTTCAGGCACCAACAGGAAGTCTGACCAACAATCCGATAAAGATGCATCACAGGAAGTATAATTTTATAGATTTTTTTCATCTTTTAGATTTCCTCGGCCATTTCATGAAAAACACGTGAGTTTCCAGATTGAGATCGTATCAGTGGTTTGCTAGGAAGCGACGTTTTGTCCGACTTGCAATGAGAGTCGTTATACCCTGAAGCAGTGTTTATTGCAATTTGTGCAAAACGTCGATTTCTAGCAAAGCATGATGCGGTCCCAACCCGCAAGCTCAAGTGTTTTTTTTCCAGCCTTTTGAGATTTCTTCAAAAATTGTTTTTATGGATGTTTTGGGGAAGGTCTGTGCGTTCGACATAAATTTAAAATGCCGTTACAAGTTACAGGTGAGACAGAGGCTGCCACGATGGCGTCCATTGAGTAAACAAATGTAAATATTCATCAAACCTATGTTCACAACCTTCTCTAAAAGTGCAGCCATTCAACATATTTGCTCCAAACTCAGAATTTTGTCAGCACGTGTTGTTCTTCTAAATAATAACCAGAATATATTTAGAATATTATAATATACTGGAATAGCACTGTAGATGAAAGATTAAACTTTTTTTTAGTTCTGCTGTATACCACAAACAGATATATAGACCAACACTCTTTCCTGACTCTGGGGTCTCTCAAAACATATATTTTCAATTGCAATATCTTCTCCATGAGCAGCATGGTAAAAAAAAATAATAAGCAGTATAAACAGCAATAAAACATTTCCAATGTTCGATTTCATTTTCAACATTTGCAAATAAAGGTGATAGGTATTTATATATGTAGATAATATACGAAGTTTAAAGAAAATCGTTGGAGCCGTTTTTGAGAAAATCATGGAAAACTGGAAAAAAAACCAGTAAAATCCTGGAACCATTCAGTAAAATCCCACTTCCGGATTTTGTCCGTAACCTTCGTGTCAGAAGCGGTAGTGGTCACAACTTAATGGAAGATTCCAGTTTCAGTGAATTTTTTTATGAAATATTTTGTTCATACACACACACACACACACACACACACACACACACACACACATACACACACACTTACACATACACATAGAGACACAGAGCATTGGCTAAAAGCATTTTTTTTTACAAACTTGTCACGAAAACACAACTTCCTTTTACAAATAGTAAGAGAAAGAAATCAACTGCAATTTTAGTTGTTAAAAAACAACAATTAACCTTTAAAAAATTAAAAGTAATAAAAACAGGAAATTACTAGAAAGCAAGAGAAAATGGAGACTGCTGTAAACTGACACCAGAGTGCAGTAAAATTAAATTATACACTATTTGTTAAATTGCAAGGTTGTAAATCCAGGTTATCTTCACTAACTCTCAGCCATGTATGTGTTTTGTTAGCGTCAGCTGAAATTATGATAAAGGTAATTGGAAATTCTCTGCAGACTGAAACAAACACTTGCTGGTCCCCTCGTACCAGCGAGGGGTGCAATTATGTTTATAAGTTAGCCTTTCTTTCTTTTTTTAATGGCCTTAGCACCCGTTTAGATTTTAATTATTTAATTTGGAATAAATAACATAAGATTTTTAAATTATGATATGTTAAATGCTGTTATTATTAGTTCAGCTGTTTGGAGTGATAAAGAATATTCAGTGAACATGTGACGCACTTATGGAATAAGTTTATAGGTTTTTTAACATAGAAAATGTTTTCTTGGGAGGCACCTAATTGGTGAAAAGCGAAAAGTTTCTCACATTAAAAAGCGATCTAACGTTTTGGATTGTGAGGTTTAATTCTGGAGCTTAATGGGAAGTTTTTGGGGGTTTGGGTGGGATTTTTGGAGTTCTGAGGTTGAAAAACGAAAAACATATTCTACGCATGTTGCAACTGTCACATGAGAGATATTGTTTGGATTTTATTTTTTCTTAAAATAGATGTTGCAATTAAGAATGGCTGTTTCGAACGCATGCGCGACGAGAAAAACAACTTCCTCGTATGTGTAAATAATAGTTGAATAGATTTTGCTGATCTGTCCACAATTG
The DNA here is from genome assembly GCA_011037195.1 of Triatoma infestans. Taxonomy (NCBI): domain Eukaryota; kingdom Metazoa; phylum Arthropoda; class Insecta; order Hemiptera; family Reduviidae; genus Triatoma; species Triatoma infestans. The sequence goes on along the minus strand of JAAEAF010003246.1, from coordinate 159,338 downwards.
AGTTGAGCCCGGTAAAATTTAGAGATGGAAAGCACAGTACGTTGTAAGTAATTTAAACTTTGTAAGATGTAAGGTTTGGCGCTAAAGGCCATAAGTCGTCGATGCGCCCAAAAAAAAAAAAAAAAAAAAATGTAAGGGTTCCCTTCAAATGTTCAAATAACCTGTTACAGATAGTGTATGCAGTAAACTTCCCGTTGAACATTTACAATTCTGTTTGCTTAATTGCTACCAAACAGTTTCTGCCGGGTTCTTGATATTCCCTTGGTTATCCTAGTCTAATAACGTGAAATTATATAACCCCCTCCCCCCCAAAGTTCTTTAAATGAACTTTCTCGGACAAAAGTTACGATACAAAAGTGATAGGTCATAAGTTAGTGTAACAAATTTAATGAAATCCATCAGTGCTTTTATGGATAAAATCGTGGAAAACTGTAATAACTTCTTAATATAGTAAATACTTAATATAATTTGATGATAAAATTGTATAATAAACTAAAATAGCACTTTAAAGGACATAATACCGCACCTTCCAAAAAATCGCCTTAAATTAAATGATGGCTCTTTGTATGTATAATTACTTAATACAACAAGTTTCAAGAAAATCGTTGGAGCGTTTTCGAGAAAATCTCAAAAAACTGAAAAATCCATTCAGCAAGCGGTTTTTATTCCATTCCGGTTGTAGAATTTTGACAATTTTGAGTTTCTGTAGGATCCCATGATGATACCTAATGTCAATTTTGATCTTTCTGCGATTTTTCGTTTTTTTTTTTTGCACACATACGCACACATACCATTTTCTGAAAATCCACTTTTATGAGCTCGAGGGATCTCAAAACGTGTATTTCCGGTGAAAATTTGATGTTGAAAATTTGACACGATTACTACTTTCTCTAACAGCAGTTAGAGAAAGTAAAAAGGTAAACAATTTTCGGAAGACTTAAATCTGACCATTTTTTTTATGCACATTTTAAGAAAAATTAGTTTTTATGGGGAGTTTGTGAATGGTATGGCAGATGGCGCTGCCATACAATGTAGTCCCAGATTCAGGCAAAGTTTATTCTTAAATAAAACTTAAAAATAATCCCATCACCATGGTAACACCGAAGCCAATTAAATATATAGTAATAATTCAAAGTTAAAGAAAATTTTTCGGTTAGAATGGCGTTTCGTAATAAAATTGTTTTTTGCGTGTAAAATGAAAAAAAAGTTGCATTAAAGCATTTATAATCGACAGTTTGCAGTGCAGCACATTATACATTGGAAAGGCAAAGAACAGCATTACCATTTATATAGAAATCCCTAGGCTATACCATCAATAATACACGAAATCCAAATATTCTCTCCAGCGTATTATTGGCTAGATTAGTGAATACTCTGTTGTCATGGAAACTGTATGGAATGCTTTACATTTGGTCGATGTTTTCCCTTTAGTAATAATGCATGAATTGTAATCATTGTAGAAAATTATTTACTTGGACAGAATGTTTACGATTTTCTATTTAAAAATCCTGACACAAAGTTTTGAAGAAGTCTACAACAAAAATTTACAAATCAAGATTGAAGAGAATTTTACGATTCTTTTACTTTCTCTTACTCCTAGAAAGAGAAAGTATTGTAATCGTGTCAAATTTTCGATAACGAGATTTCATTGGAAATACACGTTTTGAGATTTCCCAAGTCCAAAAAAGTGATTTTTAGAAAAGGGTTTTGAGAGTAGGTGTCTTTGTGGTGTGTGAACAGCATAGTTCAAAATCGAAAAATCCAGAAAGTTCAAAAATTGATATTCTCTTGGCATCCGACACTAAGTTATCTACCCAAATTCCTCAACCGGAAGTACTACTTTACAGTATGATTTTTTTTTTCTAATTTTTTGCCGAACGACATTAACGACTTTCTCTGAAAACGGCTCTGACGACTTTTTTTAAACTAAGTGTGTGGACTACTTACAAAGAGCTACAACTTTTATTTGGAACATTTTTCCGGGGAAACTCATTTAAAGGGGCTTTCGAGGGAGGGGTAGGGTGAAGTTTTCCACTAAAACTGTAATGTATTCCACCTTACTTGATTATACAATTCTATCAACCAAACAAAATTAATTACAAATAAATAGATTGCCAGAATTCCGAGTTTCAAGAAAATTAGTAAACCAGAAGTGCGTTTTAAGTGAACACTTTTTTCAGTTTTCGCGATTTGTTCCATAAAAAAACCAATGACTTTCTTTAAATTTGATATATTAACTATAAAATTTGTCAATTACAATTTTTTTAAATTGCAGTAAGAGAAAGTTGTGTGAGTGTTTCACACCAGGTTGATATTAGGAGAGATTCTCTTGATATTATGGCACTACACCACCAGGCCGGCCTACCTGGAGTAGTGTTCGCAAAGGAGACACTGGAATATTAATACCTCTTCCCAAATATTTAGTGTTCGCAATCGGGAAGACACCTTTCAATTTTCTTCAAATTTGATTCCTTTGTACTAAATATTAAGTTGATCTGAAGATTACATATAAATATATACATTTCTGGGGTGTAGTATTTGTTGGTTATTTACACCGTAAGCTTACCGTAGGTGACTATACAATGTTTGGCAGCGCCTTCTATTCGCCTCCTTATAAAGATCTAACTCATAGGTCTCCACAATGTTTTAAATAATCTGTCTAGTTAGCATTCCAAATTTAAATAAAATCGTTCCAGGCTGTTTTCGACAAGAATTTTGTTAGTCTGTGAATTCGCATTATTCAGTTACCCAATTTTCTTCTTATGTGGAATTCCAGCACCGTCATATCATACAGGTGGTTAGCACCATACAGTGCCGTTGAAATGATATATGGAGGAAACCTTTACGTTGCAGAAATTTTACTTTGGTAATTAAGCAATAAAAACACGGTTTTTATTGCGGTCATTATTAAGCCTGTACGAGCACTGGGTAAAGTGATAAAGCCTAATACGGGAGGGGAGAAACATCAAACTAGCGATGAAGCCGTTAACAAAGCACTTCGTGTCTGACTTTGTCTATCCTACCAACACGGAACCACACACTGGACTCACCCACACCCCACATAATACTTCTTGGCTCTCTCTCACGTGCACTCTCTATCTACCGTTATTGGTACAAAGTTTCAAAACTACTAGCAAACAAAGCTTGCCAGTAATCTTATTACATGTTCATCTCCACATTCTACTTGAAGCACAGCTTTGGCTACAAGCTATCTTGAAAGTTTATTGGTTTATCTCTTACTTTCTCTTACTGCAGCGAAAAAAAAAATCTGATGATGAAACACTCACACGACTTTCTCTTACTCCAATTAATACAATTTAATACACAGATTATCTTCAAAATTGTAACGCTTACAATATTTAGTTAATCTTGTAATAAAATTATGTAAAACGCTCTCTAACACAACCAACAAAGCTTGTGCAGTTTAAATTTAAACCTAACTGATAGAAGAAACCTCAAAACCCCTCAATAATTATTTTTCCCTAAAAAAACCTCTAAAAAATTTACGGTTCTATGTGTGCACTGACAAACTCAAGTTCAAAGAAATCCTACCCGTTTTAGAGAAAATTCAAAAAAAAACTCAACAACCTATTATGTAACGTCGCACATTCAATTAACCAGTTTTCTTAAAGTTTGGAATTAATGTTTCTAATGTACATTACTATTATATAGGTAATAAAACCTTACACTGTATGTGAATAATATTTTTGAGCAAAGTATGACGCTAGTGTTCCTTCAGAACCTACCAAAAAAACAGTTTTCCACAGAAATTGCTTCAAATAAAAGTTATATATATGTAAATAGTATATGAAATTTAAAGAAAATATTTGGAGCCAAATATTTGGAGATAAAATCACGAAAACTTAATAAAAATAACTATTCAGTAAAGTCATACTTCCGGTTAAAGGAAGGTTTCTTCTGAAACCTTCATTTCAAATTCATCAATAGCACCTAAATGGAGCACCAAGTTTGAGCTTCTTGTGATTTGTCATTTTTGAGATATTTTGTTCACACACGTACAGACAATACGCTAAAAAACATTTTTTTTCGATCTCAGAGAACCCCAATATATGTATTTCCGGTTGAAACTCAAATATTGAATATTTGCTACGAACACACACAATACTTTCTCTTATTAGGAGTAAGAGAAAGTAGAACTCGTAGGTAGCTCAAATTGACAATTTGTTCAAATAGTACTATGAATTCGACAGGAAGTATTCGACCTAAAAAGCGTCAGCCGAAAATTAATTGACTTTCGTGTCAGATTTTCCTGAATATAGCTCCTACGATTTTTTGTTTAAATTTTGTACTATTGTATACACTTGAGCTGTCACTTTCATTACAAACAATTTTTCCGGAAAAATTAATGTTATGTAGGTTTGCTCGATGTGATTGGCGCTCTCTTCTGGATTTCATTATAATCATTTCAACTATTACCTACCTTACGTAAATAATACATGTACCCCCACCACTTCTTTAAGTTGAGGCTAAATGAATATATTTAATTTTAGCGAAACTGGTTAATTTTATAATAATTTTACCTGCAGTAGGAGAACGTTTCAAACCTATATTTTAATTAACAGTATCATTTAAAGATCCAATTCATAAGTAGGTAAATAATGAATATTTAATGGGATCTGCATACACAACACATCATATTGTATTATTTCAATAAATCTGACCTAAATAAGAATTTATTTTTTTTACACTTTTCCTTGAAACATTTTAATAACTAATGATTTGTTAATTTTAAGTTGTAATGTTGGCGTGTAAACGTGAAATGAAACAGCGGGAGAGATTGTGGCAGCGGGGGTGAAAATATAGTTTGGGGTGCAGAAGTAATGCAGTCAGTAGAGGGGATTCAAGCTAGGTCTGTGATGTAGCGCTCTCTGTATAGTCAGGCGGATAAACTCACAACCATACTAAATTATAGCTCACGAATGGCAAAAAAAATATGAAACTCATGGACACGTCAATAAATGTAAAACTAATAACGAGAACTTTATATTTTAAACTATATTTATACAGTAAAGTAATCTTAAACACTATCTCTTATGTTGCCCGGCCACCATAATATTATGGGACAATTGATTTGGATAAACTTGTCAATTAGTAATCAGTATTGCCAAATGCTTATAAAATATGTGGACTTTTTAAAAGATAGTTAATTTTTCATAAATGAGGTTTTCATAGTGTGGGATAATTTATATTTACTTTTCTCTTACACATGGTAAGAGGAAGTATTGTAATTGTGTCAAATTTTTTATATCGACTTTTCACCGGAAATACACCTTTTGAGGTTCCCCTGTGAGTTTTAACATAATAGTTTAAAAACGAAAAATCGCAGAAAGTTCAAACTTCACTTTCCGTTTAGGTATCATCAATGAGATTCGATATTAGTTAACTGTCAAAATTTCCCAACCGGAAGTTCAACTTTACTGAATGGATTTTTCACTTATTTGCCTATCTGGCGGTGACTGGAGCGTTTCGGACGACACCGACCGCATCTATGAAGACTTTGTTAGGGATTCCACCTCTTTTTGTGGAGGTGAAAAACCAGGCAATGAAAGCCTGTTATAGAATTAAACAGGCAGGTTTTTGGCAGGGTAAGCGATATGGTCATTCTACCATTTATCGTGAGATGCTTTTAAGGATTCCCATTACAGGTTTCCCTTCTGATAGGAATTTGAAGACTTTTGTCTTTGGTCATTCCTACAGGGTTAGATTGCCTTCTAGGGAAGATTGGTTAACCCTAGGTCCGTCTGGTGTGATTCCTGAGAATTATCTCCGATGCTACACGGACGGTTCCAGGATGGATGGTAGGTCTGGGGCTGCTGTCTATTTTGAGACGGGAGATCATTTGGTAGCGCCTCTTGGTGAGTGGGCCACCGTTTTCCAGGCTGAGGTTTATGCAATTCTTTGCTGTATTTTGGATGAGAGGGTGCGTAACACTAATTTAAAAGGTGTTTGTATCTGCTCGGATAGCCAGGCTGCGTTGAAGGCGCTTAATTCATGTGTCTTCACTTCCAGATTGGTGTTGGAATGTTCTAGAAGACTGGAAGATCTTTCTTCATTAAAGGATGTGCTTCTGGTCTGGGTTCCAGGTCATATGGGAATTTTTGGGAATGAGGAGGTGGATAGGTTTGCCAAATTAGGTGCCTCTCTCCCTTTCATTGGTCCAGAGCCTGCTGTTGGTGTGTCTTCTGACACATGTTTGTCGGGCTTTCAGACGTGGATGACCTCACAGCACTCATCCTTATGGATGAGTGCAGTGGGTTGTCGGCAGTCTAAAATGCTCATTGGGGGCCCGGACGGAGCTTTGAGTAGTGGGGTCCGATGTCTTTCACGGACCTCCCTCAGGTATCTGGTTGGATTCCTCACTGGGCATTGTGGTTTAAGGAGACATCTCTATATAATGGGACTTGTGCCTGACCCTTTTTGTAGAGTTTGTGAAACTGAGGAGGAAACACCCATGCATTTGATGACGAATTGTTTGGGTTGTGAGGAGATTAGGTTTAGGACCTTCGGCCGGAATAGGATGTCGGTAGAGGATCTTAAGCTGTGTCCTTTTAAGGTTTTGGTCCGATTTGTTCGGTCTGTTGTGAAACTTAGATGGTTAAAACCTGGGCCTGGATTTTCATTCTAGTCCCAGTGGTAGGTATTCTTTAGGGGCAGCTATATGGGCCCGAGGGGGCTTTGGATAGCGTAGGGTTTACTTCCCTCCCCTTTTGGGAATAATAAATAATAATTCACTTATTTGCGATTTTTTCGAAAATGGCTCAAACAATTTTCTTGAAACTTCATATATTAAGAGCACTTCAACTTTTATTTGAAATATTTCTCTAGGTAAATTCATTTAAGATTGTTTTTGGAGGAGAGAGTGGATTATTTTTCCTATACAGTAATTCTTTAGCTTATAATACAATTCTGTATTTATATAATATTAATTAGAATTAAAAATGTTGCTAAAACTATTACTTTCAAAAAACTCAGTTAACCAGAAGTTTGTTTTTAATGAACTGTTTTCCAGTTTTTGCGATTTTCATTGTAGAAAATCATTGTAGCTGTTTTTGAAACAATCCCCCCCCCCCCATCAAAAACTTATTCTGTAAAGTTACATTTCCGGTTAACCGATTTTCTTCTAATATGCATAGTTAATATACCAAATTGAAAGAAAATCATTGTAACCATTATATTATTGGTATTACATCCGGTCAAACGATTATTCCCGAAACTTATTAACAGCTCCCCTGGTGTAACTTACACGAAATAACAATTTTGAACTCTCCGCGATTTTCCAATTTTTGAATTATGTTGACCACACACATACCAACTTCTAAAAACCACTTTTTCTTTGAGGACTCAGAGAACCTCAAAATATTTATATTCGGTGGAACTGGATATCGAAAATTTGACACGATCGCAATACTGCCCCTTACAATAGTAAGAAAAGTAAAAATCGCGAATAACTAAAGAAAAAGAAAACTCAGTAAAGTCGACCTTCCGGTTTGGTGGATTTTAAACGAAAACATAGTTGGTACCTGTATTGTGTGGGTGCAAGAAGTTAGAGCTTCTTGCGATGTTTCTGTTTTACATACAAAGATGCAGATCATTCGATAGAAAATTTCAATTTCTAAAATGTTTCTTATGGCAGTAAGAGAAAGAAGTAATAAATATGGCCGTGGAATTTAGAAGAGAAGAATTAGCTTCAAAAGACGAAACTCTAATGTTGTGAAACAGCCGTTAGAATTAATCAGCTAGCTAGTATATTTTAAATAAACATTTTTACTTATTTATTTTATTTTATATCATTATTAACAGATGAGAAAATAAAATAAATGCGAGAATAGTTCATATGTTCCAAATAAATAATAATAATAATGAAACAGAGATGAAAAATTGTAAAAGGACAAAAAATAAATAAAAACAAAGTGTATGAAAGCGAGACCCATTTTTATTTTAATATTCCAGCGACTTGAGCACGCACTGCCCCACAAATCTAGCACTCTAGCAAACATGGCGACTGTATGTCTCGAATAAACGGTCGCATTTATCTTCTTTTTTTTAACTCCTGCAAGTGGTTGGGGTGGGAGGAGAAATGGAACGAGAGAAAGCTTTCACCTTTTAGTGTCTACAATACAGAGCTTTCAAAGTATAGAAATTTATAACAACTCCATATTCATACTCACTTTTTTTCATTCATACTTTATAGGCGCCTTCTATTCATATTTGATTTGTTAATAGCTATTACATTTTACCTTCTCTTATCCTAATAAGAGGAAGTTTTACGACCGTGTAAATTTTAGAAATTGACTTACCACTCCGGAAATATCAACCGGAAATGCAACATTACTGAATAATTTTCCAAGTTATTCTTGATTTTCTGGAAATGGCTCCAATGATGTTCAATCACGAAACGCAGGCTGCATAGAGCTGGCTTATTCGCTGCTAGGGTGGTTGTTGTTTATTCACGACAGTTGAAGGAGTTGTCGTGACTCTATCGAACCGTGACAAATCTTGGGGCACCTTCTTGTGACGTGTCGAATGAACTTGCATCTTAATTTAAATTACAAATATTTATATTACATCCGAACGAAATTTCAAGACTACGCTTCACTAAAATACTTAAGAGATCTCAAAATGCAATTTTCGCATGAGAACGTAATTTCGAAAAAAATTTGTCACAGTACTCGTTGACAAGAAGAAAAAGTAACAAAAAAAAAATGGAACAATCCTACTAGCAATTCATATTTATCTATTAGAAATTCATATTAAATTTTACATTTCTCTGCAAAACACAAAATTCTGATTGGTTGAGGGCGTGGTTTCTATATTTTTTACATGTCGTGGTCAATATGCCTGTTCTAGATTTCTGATTGGTCAGCCTAAACGCCCATTATTTCACACCTTCACTGTGATTGGTTAATTGTTTATTGTTAATTATTTCTATGAAAATATAGTTTATAATTTTTTTACTAATTTTTCTTTTTGTAAATTATCTGATTATACAATACAATTTTTTTAATAAAAAACCAAAAATAAAGTATTTCTGCTGTCATATCTATTCTTTTTTCCCATAAATGTAAAGTACGAGTCATTCAATAAGTAACGAGACAAATCGCTGTAGCTCAGAAACGGTTTGTTTAATCAATACAATAGTTTCAGTGCGTCAAGTTGGCATCCTTGTACTTAGTTTCTTATCAGCTGTCGAGAGTATTTGGTAAACATAACCTCAAATGTATTCAGTTAAGAATGGCGAGTCTGCTCGAGCATTGCACCTCGGTAGAACAACGCTCAGTGATTAGATTTTTAGTTGCAGAGGGTATCAATGGTAATGAAATCCACGAAAGAATGTTCAAAGTGTACGGGAATAATTGTTTGAACCGTTCGAACGTTTACAAATGGGTAGGACAGTTTAGAAGTGGCCGTAAAAGTGGGGCAAGTGTCTGTGACGAGCAACGAAGTGGACGACCGGTTGAAGTTGCAACTTTCTCCTTCGAATCTCGCATTAACGCGTTAATTCAGGACAACAGGCGTTGAACTGATACCTGAAGAAGTGTACGCGAGTGTTGGAACTGTCCATAACATTATTTAGAATAAGCTGCAGTACAAGAATTCTTGTGCGAGATGGGTTCCAAGACAACTTACGGACGCCCACAAATAAACCAGGTTCAAATCAGTCAACAGTTGAAAGAACGATGTTTAATTGAAAAAGAATTTTTCTGTACAATTGTAACATCTGATGGAACATGAATTCACCATTTTGAGCCGGAGTCTAAGCGTCAAACGGGTTCTCCCGTTTGAAAGAAATTCAAGACCCAGCCGTCTGCAGGTCAAGTCATGCTTACAGCATTCTGGGATTCGCAGAGGCCTATTTATTCTGACTATCTCGAAGATCAACGATCCATCAACGCCAGTATTACAGTGATATGCTCACAAACAAAGTAAGGCCTGCCATTCGAACGAAATCGTGGACTCCTGATTAAAGGCGTGATTTTGCTTCATGACAACGGGCTGTGTAGGGTTTTGTCCTTCCCCACCTGTATGGTTCCATCACCAGGGGACCATTACAGAAAATCAAATTAATTTTAAATTGGATGTCGACTGCATGATGGGAAACTCGTATAGAATGTTAACTCAAGAAACAAAAACGGGGGTAGGAGATCTTTCCACATCCCCACTGCAGCCCCGACCTCACCCCATCGGACTTCTATTTGTTTGGACCCCTTAAAGAGGGTCTTCGTGGGAAATATTTTCAATCCAATGAAGAAGTTATAAATTAGATGCAAAAGAGGCTTGTGTGTATTAATTAAATAAATCGTTTTTGAGTGAATGACCCGTGTATTAAAGAAAAAGATAGAAAGTTTTATTATTTTATGAAAAATAAAGGTAATCGTGCAAGTTGCAAGTCAGTCAGGCCGCCATATTGCAACTTTATTTGAGCATGGATCATTTAGATGGATGAACAAGATTCATTAAACATTCTGTACGAGTTTCCCATTCTGCAGTTAACAACTAACTGTTGACTAAATTAGAATTTTTAAAATTAATTTGATTTTCCTTAATGTTCCCCAGATGGTGGAACCATACAGTAAACTAAAGTGGCACCTAACTGGTCATTGTGGCTGAAAGAGACACCTCTAATATGGCCCTTTTGACCCCTTTTGCAGGGTTTGTGCTATACTGGAAGAACCACCCATCCATCCAATTTATGTCAGATTGCGTTTATGACAGATTGCGATTAGGATAGCGTAAGGTTTGGTCCTTTCCCCACAGACGAATAATAATAAATAATAATACATATTTTTTTAAATACCTATTAATTTTTAAATTCTCTTAATCCCTAGTAAGAGTAAGTTTTGCGATCTTGTCAAAGTTTAGAAATTGAGATCTCACCGGAAATATCCACTATCCGGGACTCAACCATACTAAATAGTGAAGGAAAGGATTTTGAGTTTCGGTCTTTTTTTAACCAAAAATTTGTTTTTTTTTTTTTATTTTTGGTTAAAAAAAGACCGAAACTCAAAATCCTTTCCTTCATACAAGTAACGGTCGAGAAGAATCTTCCACAACTATACTAAATAGTCTTTTAAGTTGTTCGTGATTTTTTTGGAAAGTGCCTCCAAAGATTTTCTTTGAACCTGGAATACTCAAAGCGCAGATAAAAACGAATCACTTTTGATATGAAACATTTTTCCGAAACAAATTATTTTAGAAGCGTTTATTGGGTCTGCCAGTTTGGGTTTATTGGGTCTGCCAGATTGGGTTTATTAGGTCTGCCAGTTTGGGTTTATTGGGTCTGCCAGTTTGGGTTTATTGGGTCTGCCAGTTTAGGTTTAAATTTAAAGTGCACAATATTTAATTGGTTTTTATAGAAGGCAGCACTCCACCCCACAAGTCCGCATCAGGTATCCAAGTATAACTCCTACTACCTTTTTTTTGTATGGCCAGCCCAAATAATCATTGTAAACGTTGCAGTTTTAAAGAACATTTTTTTGTTAAATTGTATTAAAAGAAAGTCGTGTGATTGTTTCACAGTGAGCTTCCCCACAATATTAAGGCAGATTAAATCCAATGCTAGAATTAGAAATTTGGAAAAGATTGGCAAGTGGACACTCTACACAATGTTTTTGAGTTTTACGGGATTCCTCCATTGTAAACTCCTCCAAAGATTTTCTTTATACATGGAATGCCATCCTAAACGTTCACGTAAACCTGTGCGTATTATTTGTAATATTTTCTTGGAAAATTTTGTTTTTCCAGAGTGATATTAGAAGGACTGGTGAAATAAGAGCATCGAAACGTATATTAAATCTCCAGTTTTAATGAAAATTGGTCAAATATAACTACGTACAATCCTCACGTACCAGAATTCGATATGAAACTTCCGTTAGAAGCTTTGAATGATATTATATCTAACTATCGTTCTATATTATATCGATAATATGAATTCGTAATTGAAGCTGGATAATTAGGATAATCTACACGATCAAAAAAATTATGAAAAAAATATGTCGTAAATTTTCTGAAGAAAAGAAGAACTGCAGGAATATTAAATGACAGAAAAAAAAGAAAAAGTTGTACCCTTCTTCATAGAATCACGTCAAATGAAAAACCTCTCTTGGCCTCCACTTTCATCCAAGAAAAACTGGATGAAGTTAACCTTAGTCCTCTGGAAAGCGGGCATCACAAGAAAAAGAAAGAATGATGAAAATTTCTTTAAAGAAAAAAATATAAAAGGAAAAACAATAGAACTTGTCCTGCCTTAATGATGTGACTCCTTTTCTTCTTTTATTTTTTTTTTTAAATTACGACAAAACAGGACAATTAATTTATCTAGTTACGTAATTGCATAGAGGATAAACATATGTGGTAGAATACGACATAGAGATAAAGTAAAATTCATATAAAAACACACACACACACACACAGAATAACCACACGCTAAAGTGGTTTTTGTAGATATAGGAGAGAGAAATAGCGGTTATGTGGAAGCTGCATAGCTCCAACCACCGCCCAAAATATGTCATGAGTTTGGTGTAGTGGTATATCGCCGCGCTATGGCATTATCATAAACCTCTACCTGGTAGAGCTGTATTAATAATTCAACAAGCCAGTTCATACAATATGACTACTTAAAAGGCGATGACATCATTCAACATTGCCAAAATTGTTTCTAATCCTATATAAAACTGGTTTTTTGTTTATAGTAGTTTAACATTTGAAAAAGTCTGGTGTGAAACACTCACACAACTTTCACTTATTTCTCTTAATACAGTTATTTTATTTTTAATTTAAGGTGCGTCAACATCTCTCTGTTCATTGGCGTCCGGAGCCTTCTCAATGCACTGCCGACCTTCGAAAAGCATTCTCTCATTGCAGACAACACTGTCCATCACCGGACAGTCAGCTATAGAGGCTTCTAGGAAGAAAAAATCTAATGGCAGACCAGCTGGACTCGATCCCAGGACCTCTGCATACTAGTCCAGCGCGCTACCACAGAGCTAGCCTTCCCTATGAATATATAAAACGACAAATTTTCTTTAAATTTCAAATTTTACACATATGTCCTGACATAATACATCCACAGAGGCAGTTGGCAGTTGGAATCTCCGATCACACTATGCGACAAAGATACACCTATAAGTAATCATGGTCCATGGTCATTCTGAAAGCAGGCGACTCCTTTTCGCGGAAGATCGGCGGGTTTGTGGTCATTTTTATCTTTATATGACTCTCACTTTGACTCTCATTTTTGTTATTACTTAAACAAAAATCTTCTTCCATCGCCGCTTCGGACAAGTGAGATCCTAGATATATGAAATTGATAGCTGGTGATCAGATTGTGACTTTTCAACACTCCTTTTCGCCAAGACGTCAGTTTTTACGTTACCATCGATTTGACAATGGCTTGGCATCCATTGTAATGTTAAATCAATGGATTCTTCTTAGGATTTCGTCTATAAGCCTTGAGATTCTTGGAACCCAAGGCGCATTTATTAACAGTATTTGTAATTGCAATTATAGCTGCTTCGGAGTCTACAAAAATGATGACGTTTTCGTTTCTAGAAGTCGACCCATCACTATAGATATTTATGCAGTAATTTATTAGGAGGGTTTAATTGGTTTAATCCCTCCTGTGGAGGGAGTCTTTCGGTAGGCATTGTGATCGAAATCCAAGTAATCAGAGTTGATGGCCAGTTGGTTTAAATAAATAATTGTCTCGGCATAACTAGTGTCACTATCAGAAAACATATTCATCACGGCATTGTGAAAATTTGATTGGGTTTTAAGCTTTTGGAAATATACCAAGTTTAAGCTTCGTGCGTGTTTTGTTCACACACTCAAACACAAAACGAGTGGCAGAGAAAGTAAGACCATTTTTTATAAACTTTTTTTTCATATATTAAATGCCTTGGAAAGAGGGGGGACATGTGTTTCCGATGAAAACGCTCGGTACTTCCTCTTACAGCAGTGAATGAAAGTTCCTTGGTAAGTGAAAGTAAAAATACTAAAATAAAATTTAAGCTTTTACAAAAATTATGCTACTTTATTGCAAACAAGTTGTTGCATGATATACAAACAGTCAGACAATGATTCGATTATTACATATATATTATTCAACAAAAAAATAAAAACCAAATCGATATCAACACTGATGACCAGACGGTTAACAAGTTTTTGTTTATTAATGAAGATTACTATGTCTATAGTAGTTTTTGTAACAAGTTTTATACGAGTAAGTATTAAGTTTGTAAAGTGAGGACCTAAGTTTTTTAAATCAGTGTAAAACGTTCCCATTAAAAGGTTAAGTTTTCCTAAAATCTATTATTCAAGGAGAGAAATATTTATCTCATATAGATGATTTTAAAAACCCAAGAATCAATCAATATTTAATGCTAAATAGCTTTTTTATTATATATATATGTATCTTCTTTTCTTTAAGTTCATTACAAGTTCAATCTGACACCTGTTCCTTAACCGACTTGTTTTTTGTTTTTATAGATTCTAATTTTTACTTTTACGACTTCGATAAACCCTAGATGTTTGTTGGAAATGTAGGCTGAATACTGAAAAAACAACTTTATTGGGTTACAAATTGGTTTACAATCCTAATAAGGTACATAAATTTCCCATTGTCTATTATTGGACTGATTTTAATTTCAAACGTTGCTGTCTCGCTGTCCCCCCGCCAATCAAATAACTCTAATCATTTTGTAGGTGTTGTTCTCTCATAGCGACTCTCTTTCTGCTGCTCTACTTAATTTACTCTATAAATTCTTTTGTTTAATTTAACTGTTTATGAACTATTACTATTATTAATTTACGTTCTCTTCCTCTTCTAAACAGGATATACTGGATCCGTATCAAAATTTTTAAAAATAAATATTCCACCAAAAATAAATTTTGTCAACGTCTCATCAATATTAAAAAATAAATTTGTTGTGAAACACTCACATGACTTTCTCTTACTTCTTGTGAATCCAATTTAATATAAAATGACAAATTTTCAAATTAAACTCCATATTTTCCTCCTTTGTCCTAACGTAAATGTAGCGGTGGTGGGGGGCTACCTACCCAGACATTGTGTCCTAAAAGTGAGCGCCAACAACATAGAACCAACCATATAATATAACAACACGAATTCCGCCGATATTAAAAAAATGGACTTTTATGTGGGCAAATTGTATGCAAAGTTCAAAGAAACTTGGAGCCATTTTAGAGAAAATCGTGAAAAAGTAAAGAAAGAAAATTAAAAAAAAAAAAACACATTCAGTTATGTTTCTCTATGGAATTTTGACGGAAACCTTGGTGTGAGCAGAAGCGATGGCGGTACCTAAACGAAATATCGAGCTTCCTGTGATTTTAGGATCTCGCAATATTTTGTTCATGTACACATTGTACTGTTCTGTACAATTTTGTACAGACAAACCGACGAAATTTTTTTCTCAATAAAGAAAGTAGGAATAAAATTCTAAACCGAACGACTAAGATTTAAGCACAGAGTAGGTCGTCACAAGATGATGTGTAAACAACTTCGATTGTTTACCAGGTGAACAATAGAAATAATCTTTGGTTGATGGTACTTTAGACCGGCTTCAGTCTGACTAAGAAGCCATCGATTCAAGGACTTCATAAGTGACACCCGTATAGTCCTCATTACTAAACAATAGTACACAACTATTAGAGCTGACACTTCTTTTTTCGCGATTAAATCGTTTTCGATTGCGGCAGACACAAAAAAAATATATATGGTCTTAAACACTCACACGACTTTCTCTTACTTGCAATTTACATGGATATCTAATGATTTCTCTTCAAACATATAATTCTTACTAGATTTTTAGTCGCCTTTACCTTACATAAAGTGGAGAACGTAAATTTTATAAAATTCGTTTTTTGAGGAAATAATCTTCCACTCCTTCAAAACCTCCATAAGGAAATTTCCTCGGTGTATGTTACAATCAAATATGATAGTCCTTTATATTATAATTAGTACACCAGGTTTAATTGAAATCTCAACGTTCACAAAGTATACGCGCCTCTCCTACCCTAAAGAGCTCTGTGCACCCATGGTACCCAAAACGTAGAGCATAAAGAATTCTCTTTTCTTTAAAAAAAATCCTCTGGCCATTGCCATATAAACACTATTTTGCGTATTAAAGAGACCTTAATGAATTTTCGACGAAATTAATTTCGAGAATTTCAAATGACTTAATACTTCCTTTTAAAACCATAAAAGAAAATTAATAATTAAGAAAATTCCTGGAAAATCCAACAACTTTATAAGAAAGAGGAAAGAAAAGAAAAAAAAACTTGGCGATAGATATTTCTATGAATTATTTCTATGACTAGAAGATAACAACTGTTAAAAGATGTATGTACTGGCAACACTGTGTTTTACCAGTATATTTCTTTTTTTGGCTAATAATCTAGATAGATACTCTATTATACGACAGTATGAAACTTTGTTTCTGGAGCTCTCTTTTTCTTCATAGTGTTGTAGCAAATAATTTATTTGATTTATTTTTTAATAATTTTTTACATATATTCGAACATTGTTTTCCATTAACAAGAAAAGTGACAGATAGAGACCGACTTACTTCTAGAAATAATATCAGGTTTACACCTGAGCTAAAGAAGCAGAGGGACAATATAATAATTACTAAACAATTAATGAACAGCGGCCTTATTACAGAGGATAAGTCTAAACTAAACAAACTTAAGAAAGCTTACAAAAGAAACGTTGTGAAAGCGAAGACTCGGGCAAATGATTATAGAATTAGCCATTCTAGTTCAGTTAAGGAAGCATGGAATATAATAAATAGTGAGTGCGGCAGAAAACGGGCCTATACTGAAATACAAATATCCCCAAATGAGTTCAATAAGTTTTTCGTTGATACAGGTAATGCCACCACATCACGGTTTTCTATAATGAAGATTATTAGTAGGAACACTGAAATTGCTAGTACAATACGGAATCTTTTTTTCTATACCCAGTAACAGAAGAAGAAGTTCTGAACGCTATTAGCTCCCTTTCAAATAAAAATGCCTTAGATATCTATAATTTAAATTCTAAAATTATAAAATACATAGGACATACTTTAGCAAGTCATCTTGTGAATATTATAAATTTAATATTCTTAACCGGATGTTTCCCAGAAAAACTAAAACTGAATAGAGTAATTCCTGTTTATAAGAAAAGCGGTAACAAAAAGGATTGTTCAAATTATAGATCAATTTTCTTTTGCAAAAATAATTGAAAAATTAGTTGAAAAAAGATTAAATATAATTAAATATAGTTACTTGCATAAATATAATTTAATAAACAATAAGCAATTTGGATTTAGGAAAGGCACTACTACTATAGATTGCATTCTTGAATTACTCTCAAAGCATGTTTACCCGGCATTTGAATATAAACGGAGTGTTATTGCCAAGTTTCTTGATTTTTCAAAGGCGTTTCACACTATCTCTCATGACTTGATCATTGCTAAATTATCAGTATATGGCATACGAGGAGTTGCGTTGCAATTTTTCAAATCATATCTTACTGGTAGGTGTCAGATTATTGACGTTAATGGCCATAACTCCAAGACAATGAGTATAGCAAGTGGAGTTCCGCAAGGTTCGATTTTAGGACCTCTTCTTTTCGTCGTTTATGTAAATGATTTACCTTGCATCAAAAACGTAGAGGTATTACAATACGCAGATGACACAGCATTGGTCACTACTGGTGAGAACTCCATGGAATGCAATAAGCATGCTGAATTAGCGATAAACCGGTTGGCTAAATACAGTGCTGAAAATCATTTAATAATGAACGCGTCAAAAACACAGGAATTAATCTTCTCACTAAAAGAAGAAAAGGTACGCACGGTGCGCTATCTACGTATGATACTAGATACTAAATTAAATTATGGTGCCTTAATTGAGGAAAAAGGTGAGAAATTAAGTAGACTGTGTTATTTGATGAGACGACTGAGTGACGTACTGACCATTGAAGGACTGAAGACGGCCTACTATGCGCTGTTCCATTCAGTCATGACTTATGGCATAATGTTGTGGGGAAGCGCGCCACTAGCGGTGAATGTGTTTAAGTATCAGAAGAAGGTAGTTAGAATAATATGCAAGGTTAGAAAGGATACAAGTTTTCGCGAACTATTTCCGCGATTAGCTTTCTTACACTACCCTGCTGCTATATACTTAAATGTGCCATATTTGTACTAGAACATCCAAATAAGTTCCGGCTTAGAGGGGAACTACATAACATTACGACAAGGCAAAACAACTTATTGGAGGTGCGTGCACATCGGACTTCAAAAGTTGGAAAAAGCCCACTATATATGGCCGCTAAAATCTATAATTTTTTGGCTAAGTCTTTGCTTCAGGTGAGCCTATCAAAAAATAAATTTAAAAAGGAACTTAAAAAATATTTACTAAATAAAAATTATTACTCCATAAACGAGTACCTCTGTGAATGATTGAAACTTTTTTTCTTTTTTTTTTGACACTGTTCTGTAACTTTGGTGCTGTACGAATAAAGTATCTATCTATCTATCTATCTATCTTTACAAAAGTGGTGACCCTCTCCGACAAAAAAAAATCTTCTAATGTTACTTTCTCTTAATCATGTTAGCCGAGGATCATGTCATTTTTATGTTGAAATTGAGCCCTGATCAAAAAACAATTTTCTGAGATGTGTGTTAATGTCTGAGTGTGTGTGCTTACCTGAAAACATTGGGACAGGGATTTTTGTGGATTCACAAAAATACTAAACTTAAAATTTTCTTTTGGAAACCTCCAAGAAATCTGTGATGAAATTGTCAAAATCGGTAAACCGGAATTATATCTCTTGTCTCAGTTTTCCTGTATGGTTCTCCTACCTAGTTAACGCTGAGAACAATTAACTGTTTTTTTTTTGTTTTTTTTTTTGGAAATTCCATGAATTTGGAGAGAAAAAAATTCTAGTGTGAAACAACTCACATGACTTTCTCTTACTCCAAATAATGAACAATTTTTTTTTTAAAGTTATTATGTTTATAAACGTAGTTAGGCAGTTCATAAAAAAGGCTTGTAGCGGTTTTTACGTACATCTGAGTGTGGCTTGCAAAGCAGCGTCCTTTGGTCCAAAGCCAATACAGCTTTTAGCGGCTCTTTAAATTTTAACCTGCCTTGACAGATCTCCCAAGACTTCTCTGAAAAGTCAGTTGTTCCAGAAAAATGTTTCTAGGCAAGTTTTCTAGATGTAGTTAACATCCTAAGTTTAAAGAAAATCTTTGTAACCAATGTCCAAAAGAAAATCAAAAACTCAAAAACCTATTCTACAAAATCGCACTTCCAATTGACCGAAAATTTGGCACGATCGCACTACTTCCTCTTATTAGCTGAATAAGAGGAAGTAAAAAGGGGAAATTGTCAAAAAGTTAATATATCTTACTGATTTCAAAATTGCAGTTTTGATCAAAATCCTTAAACCAGAAATATCGTCATTCACTTGTATTTTTTGTTACAATTTTCTTGAGAAAACGGCTCCAACAATATTTTTCTTCACACACAAACAGTTTACAACTTTTATTTGAAATTTTCTTTAAGAAACAATTAATTTTACGAAAGCAGCTACTTAGCAGTTATAAAACTTCTTTCAGCATATTGTTGGCAATTAAGAACATCTAATAAAAATACCTAATTATAAATAAAATGTAATTGGAACTATGAAAAGTGCAGTAAAATAAAAAGTCGTGTGAGTTGCTCAGATTTCAGACCAGAATTTTTTGATTATTTTATTTTATTCGGATTTAGGAGCCTTTATACGAAATAATTACAGTTAATTTATTATTAGTATTTATTTTTATTGAATTAAATATCAAAATTTTAATATTAATAATAAAAAAACTGCTGTTACAACTAATTATATTAACCCAGTAAAACAAACACCGCCCGCGTGACTCTATACTATTGTTTATGCAAACACCGCAATACAACACTATCTTGCATGGCTTAGTCTAATGCACTAGAAAGGTAATGTTTTTGTTTAAATTGACAAAATATTTACATTAAATCTAATAAACAGCTGATTATTTATATCAGCTGTATCAATTTTTATTTAACTTATTTTAATTTAATTTTTAATCAATTCACTACTTGTGCATGAGGTGCGAATTGCAATAAAATTCTCAGAAGCATTATTCAAGTGTTATAAAATGTGCCACAAAAATTCTATAATGGTTTTAAATTAAAAATAAAAACAAATTATATAAAATCAAAAATTATTTTTATAAAAAAAAAAAAAAATAAATATTTAAATCATAATTCTAAACAGCTGATCAAAGAATAAAAACATAAAACATATAATATTTAATTAGATCTAGTACTTACCGTATTATATATAAAATAAAAAAATTTGGTATAATTCTATAACTATATAAAAGTGATCATAATGGCAGTTGCCAATGGTACGGCTGCAACTACACTGCAGACTTGTAGGTGGTGTTCACCAACCGACGCCACTATACTATACTCTATGAAAACATCAGGCCTCCAATACCTTTCCCCCACTTCTAATACCAACCAAATAATACTCATACAAAAACTTTTGGTATATATATATATATATATATATATGTACTAACTTTGTCGCAATATATTGTTCATTCTCCTTTCTCATTCTCTCTCTCTTAAACGCTCGATATTAAATGTATTAATCCGAGCGATATTTTTTTTTTTTTATTTATCCTATTTTTCATTTACTTATTTTTAATCTTATTTTCTTTTTGAATACAATTGTTTTATTTTGTTAATTTTGTTTTTGTTTTTTAGAAATTTTATTCCACCCTTTTTTCATATTTCTTAAATTCGATTAACGGAATACTATTTTTTTAAATCCCAAATCTAGTATATCGTAATTATTAAATTTAGAAATTTATTTATTATCTATTTCGACTTCATGCTTTTTACATTTTTTTACTGATGTAAGACGAAAGATTGCAGTCATGACATTTTCGAGAGCAAATTCAGATTAAAAAAAAACCCTTAAGATCCATATTTTATATTTTGTTTGTGAATCTCCACGATTTCTTATACAAACTCCAACCGGGAATGCAACGCTACTAGTAGTTTTTTTTTTAAGTTAACACAAAAACGCTATAACGATTTTCTTTAAACTATGCATACGAACCATATACAAATAATAAGCCTTACCATTTTCTATCCGAGAAAATTTCTTTTTGGGGCTTTTAGCAAAACTGGAAGTTAAGATTTCTTCAAATATAATTTCAGTCAATGACCATATTAACTTTTCTTCGAAGCTGAGTAAAGAGAATGAAGCACTGGATCCGTTCTGTCTAGTATTAAAGGAATGTCAAGATGTACATCCGTACATGGGTCAAGGACTCTGAGTGGCCTGGAGCCGGAGTGCTTGGGCCCAAGGACCAGTTACCAGGAGCCTATGGACAAGTTTCTCAGCATCTTATAGGCGGAAATTTACGCAATTGGAAGGCAGTCCAGTTTAATCTTGACAGGAAATATCGGGATCAGGAGACTGTAATCCTATCTGATAGCCAGACTGCCATTGAAGCTCTAGTTTTATATGCCATCATTTCAAAAATGATGTGGGAATGCCTCGGCAAACTCAATGACCTGGGCAGGAGCATTAGAGTTACCCTATTTTGGGTGCCAGGGCATGTTGGCGTGAAAGGAAATGAGTTGGCTGATACCTGGCAAGGAAAGTGGCTGCATCTCTCTTTTTGGGGCCTGAACTCATCTGTGGAATCGGGAAGAATTAGAAATGAGGATGAAGGTAGTGAGAGCTCAGGAAAATCCTCCCAGGTCTGAGGAAAGCTAAGACCTCCCTCTGGACGGTTGTATATAGAAAAGATCTGAAGCGTATATTAGTCTGAGTAAAAGAAAGCTTCGTTGACTAACGGATTTCCTCTCGGGGCATTGTAGATTTAGGGGGGCAACTGAAGAAGCAGGGCCTAGAACACGAAGTAAGCGAAGAAATTCACCCCTTGTACAAAAAAAAAATATTTTAAGGTAATTCAAGGGGGACCTATGGACGTTTCCCCCTCTAATGCTATTTTCAATCAACTAAACTTGCCATCGTCCAACAATATTAAAGTAGATACAAATTTATGAAACAAATTCAAGTTGGAAGAAAAAATTTGCGATAGACATTTTGGAAATTCTAAAAAGGTAAACTCTTATGACTGATCCGTCCAGATGATTTCCGATGAAGCCGCTAAAATAACAAAATAATGAGTTGTAATGAATTTTTGGTAATCTTATTAGTTCCGCACACCTTCTGATATTGGACATATAGAAGTAGATACATTTCTGTTATACATAGAGAAAGTTATGCAATGTAAAATAATAATATGTTGGTAATATAACCTTAACTTTCATTGCATAATTATTGATTTTTATATACTTAAATTGTGGAATTTATTATATGATTGTTAAATAACAAGTAATTGTTAAACAAAACTCATGATTTAATTTTTATGTGCATATTTATTTTAAATTAATCTGTATTTTGACTTGGAATTATTATCCTAATATTTTTACCTGAAGTCACTTTATTGTGTCCTTTTCTTGAGGTTTAAATATATCAATATCTCTGATTGATTAAGAAAGTTTGTGTTTGTGCAAGCCTATATATAGATGGCCAGCATCAGCTGTATTGTTTAATTCAATAAAGTCTCATTGTTTTTTTACTTTCTCTTGTTGTTGTAAGAGTGCGATCGTGTCAACTTTTCGAAATTAAGTTTTCATCAAAAATACACTCTCTCGAGAAACAGTTTTGAGGTTTGCTGAGTCGGAAACAGTGGTCTCTCCCTCTCTCTCTTGAGTCAGTTTGAAAATCGTGTATCACTTTTATTTAAAACATGTTTGCGGAAAAAGATGATTTTAACGGGTTCTGAGGTTTCTGTCGGTTAGTTTAAATTCAAACTCACAAGCTTGGTTAGTTTTGAGAAAGGGCACTCCCCAGATGTCCGGTTGAATATAGAAGTATAACTGCTATCACCTTTCTGTCAATACCAACTAAACATTGATGATGCTTTTTGAATTTTTAAGAAGCTGAAGTTATTCAATTGGACTAGGAGGAAGGAGTGTGACTATTTCACCTTAGTTTGTTTTCTTACTCGAACACATGTAACTGATGTTAGAGTGGCAAGGTGGGGACGGAGTCACTCAAAAAAAAGGCCCAAGCCTTTTTGAGTTTTATGCTTTATCTATATATTTGAGACAACAGAAATAATATGTAAAGTTTTCTTCAACAGTGGTATACACAAACAGCTGGTGTATATCCTAAGATTTTTTATTCAACATTTAAGCCAGTCTGATTAAACGTTTATATTATATGAAGGACTTAAAGGACTGAGAGAGTGGAGTATGTTGAAAAGTTAGTGCATAGCACAGAAGGATGGAAAGTCATCAAAGTTGCAAACTTGGTTAAACTTGAAGAGGCTAAAGTGTTTAGGTTTATCCCAGTCTAATTTGCAATGGCAAAAGAGGGTGAATTGAGAATATAACTAGACTTTAAAGTATTTCAAGGTCAATCCTCCTGCCTATCACTTTTTACTTTCTCTTTCTACTAGTAAAAAGAAGAAAATGGAATATGTGTGGGTGTTTGTGTATGTGAACAGCATAACTAAAAAATAAAAAGTCGCTGAAACTTCAAACTTGACATTCCGTTTAAGTATCACCATGAGATCTGACATGAAGTTATCTGTTAAAGTTTGAAAGTAAACTGGAAGTAACCACTTTAGTGAATGGATTTTTCAGTTGTTTGCAATATTCTCCAAAATGGCTCCAATGATTTTCTATAAACTTGGTATGTCAACTCTACATATAACGAACAGCTACAGCTTTTATTTGAAACATTTCTCCGAGAAAATTCATTTAAGGGGACTTTTGGGGGAAAGGATTCGGGTTATGTTTTTTTCTAAAGTGCTATTTCAGTTTATTATGTAATTCTAATTTTAGTTTACTATATAAATTATAATTAAATTTATTGTCGAAATTCTCAGTTTGATGAAAATTAGTGGACCGGAAGTGCGATTTTACCGAATAGTTTTTTGAGTTCTCTGGGATTTTCTTCATAAAAACACGAACGGATTTCATAAAATTTGGCACACTAACTATGAATATAGAGAACTATCTCCTATATTTTTTTTCGAGAAATTCATATAAACAAGTTTGTGCGGAGGGTCTGCTTTCCTCTAAAAAGTTATATTAATTTGGATATAAAGTAGAAGACAAATAAACATTCACAAAAATTATAAATAGGAAGAAAACGTTCGGGTTATACGATTGCAGCTTCCACTTACAGTAGTAAGAGAAAGTATCATTGCATAAATTCTGTCGTTTAACAAAAAGCGTTAAATCATGATAGACATTACTTCATGATAGATATTTGAATAAAAATTAATCACTTCGGTTTACAAATCAAACCTTACTTGTTATAGAAACTGTATAGCATCTTAAAACTTTTATTTGAAACACTTTTCTGGGAAAACTTAATTTAAACCAATATTAGGTGGTAGCGCGCTGCAATGCAAGGCGGAGACCCGGGTTCGAGTCCAGCAGTACTGAGTGGGAGCGCGCTGGACTACCAACGGCGAAGGACCTGGGTTCGAGTCCGGCAGTATTGAGCTTAATGGTACCCTTTCTCTTCCTAGCAGGCTCTACAGTTCACTGCTCGTTGATGAACAGTGCTGCCTGTAATGAGAAAACACTGTCCGAAGGCCAGCAGTACACTGAGAAAATTCCGGGCGCCCAGCCTTAAATTTTAAAAAAAAATACTGATGACGTTAAAGTTTCATATAAACTGTGATTTCTTTATCAAGTATTGTTCCATCACCTTTATATTATAATTACATGTAATTGAAAAGTTAGGCGAAAATACCAAGTTTGAAGAAAATTGGTAAAACCGCGAATACCGTTTCTCACCATTTTCACGTAGCAGCTCGAAAATTGTAGTATTGTAGAACTGCAGCAAGTAGTTACTAATTAAGTCATATGAGTGTTTAAAAGCAGATTTTTTTTAAATAAAAATATCACGTTTCAATAATACCATAGGTTGTAATTAAATATTTTGTTTATTAATTAATTTTTTAAAATATATAAAAAAAATAATAAGAAGAAAAAGCGTTTAATCCTCATAATTTATGAATGAGTGCGTGCTTAATTAAAAAAGAGGTCAGCTATGCAAATATATAATCTTTTGTAATTGAGGGTACATTGTTGTTATTAATTAAGACAAAATAATTATCGATTTTATATGTAAAAAAAGAAAGAAAAGCATTCTGTATCTACAGTTAGTTGAATATTTGCATTAAATTTTTCTGGTCTTTCTATGTTACATTCTTTCATTAGATGTCAACATTTTCAAAAAGTATAGATACATAACATATATTCTCTAAATTATAACAAAATATAATGTTATAAATGAAATGGACAAGAATAAAATAGAAAAACTGCTCTATTTGTGTATATACAAGATACTCAAAAAAAAGTATCTCTAGAGGCACATAACTTTTTTTTTCCTAAGCATGTCGGCTATTCAACCATTCAGCATTCGGCCCAATATAAAAGAACTAGGCTGCGCTGGCGATTGATGTTGTTCGTTTAGTTGGATATCCACGGGGCACGTTAGAACAATCTCGGACGCGAACAACTTCATCCCCCTACAGCATACAGCAATGGTTTTATCAGCCGTCTCCCCAGGAATTTGCCATATCAAAAGTAAATAAAACAATATATAATTTAAAGTATATATTTTTCAAAAATTATAATTGGAGTATATTTTGGGAAATTAAAATGTTGTCCTTTTAGTTACAATAACAATAATGGTTATAAGAAATTAAAAACTGATACAATCAAAAATAGTTTGAAATAATATGGAAATCCTGACTGCAAAATAGTTTTTACAATACAAAAAAAAAAATCTGGTGTGAAACACTCACACTACTGTCTCTCACTGCAGTTTACAAAATTGTAATTGACAAATTTTAAGTTAGTATACCAAATTTAATGAAATTCGTCGGTGTTTTTATGGAGAAAATCACAAAAACTAAACGCTGAACTGTTTAATAAAAACGCATTTCCGGTATACTAATTTTCTTGAAACTCGCAATTTTGGCAATCTATCTATAATTTCTAATTTATTTTGTTTAGATGGTAGAAAGCCTAATCAACAAAGTTAGCACTTTAGAAGAAAAAAGTAAAAAATAAACTTACAACCCATCTTTAAATAATACAAACCAAGGCCGATAGGGGCATTAGTTAAATAAACCACCACCGAGGTGCTAGTATAGTTCAATGTTTTTTTTTTTTAGTAGAACAACAATATAACCTTCCTTAGATTCCAAAACGTGTGTATTAAATGCACAGTGAAGTGACAGTTACGGTCTATAGAAACTTTTAATAATTTGATCATTTTACATAAAAGTGAGTTCAGTATGGATGCGGATTCTAAAAGAAAAAGTGGTGCAGGTTCTTGCAAGAGTCGTAAGAAGTTCAAACAAGAAAGGAATATTGGACGTTTAAATCAGGATACTTACGAATATTTTTCCCGAATTGCTGATATAATTAAAGGAGACATTGATGATGAAGAAATGGGTAATCCCATATTTTTACATTTAGTCATTTAATAATTTCAGTCTTGTTGATGTTTATTGGGAACAAAGTTGAATTATAAATCTAACTTAAGGCAGGAGTATCTGTGGGTAATCTTATCTTCAATTCCTTAATGGCTGTTCTCTTTTATCTCAGGTCTTTTAAGAGCTAGAAAACTATACTATGCTACGGTTGTAAACTGGTAGGACACATAACTTTCATTCATTTCAAGATGGTTAAAAAGAAAAGCGTAATCTCTTCACAATTGGTTTTTGTATGTAATAATAGAGGGGACAAATCAAAATATGTGCCACCTAGGAGAACAATTGTGGACTCCTTCACTGTGTTCCTGAAGAAGTTCATGCTGCCCAGCGGGTATCAGGCCTGACAAAACAAACAACACTTTTAAACATACCTCAGCACTCACCAAAGACTCATAGACCCTGCAAAAATTGTTGATGTATGCATTTACTTGGGTTTAGCATCCCTATGGACAAACTCTATCAACATATTCATACATACATACTCAGACACATCTACAAACTGTACTAGTTGTAAACGATTACATTCTACATTGTGCAAGTACTTACCTAACCCTTTATATCGCGGTGATTTGGCTTTACAGCCTCTATACGCATCTAACATTAACATGTTTTTGTACATTTGTATGAACTCGCCTAGATTTGATGTTCTGGGCTAGAGTCTGAACGCTTAGCCCAAGTAATTCCACGGACTAGCTCTATAGCACTAACCCCAGCCTGAATTATGTGAAGGTGATGATATCAGAAATATAATTAGGCAGAGATATGTGGCAGAAACGCCAGGATTCCTGAAGAAGAGGATAGTCAATTTCCCTTATATTGAAAAAGTAAATCCCTATTTCGCAATTAAATTTTTATCATTTATCTCTTCTTTTTTTTTATTTTTAGCAATACTTGCAACTAATACTCTGGAGCAAACAGAAGGCATTGAAGTGGATGTATGCAATCATACTGTAGCAGCTTCAGTTCTAGAAAGAATTCTTCCATATGCATCATGGACTCAGATACAGAGAATTGCCGATGCTATTGATAAAGAAAAGGATCGTATAAAAGCAAATTGTGAGAGCCGGGTAGAAGAATGTATAATTAAGGAAGCTGGTAACAGAATTAGGGTAATTTTTCGTTTTAAAATTTAATGAATACTTTGCCTAGAATTGTTTCAGTATAGTAAAAGTTGCATGCAGTTGTGCTTACCTTAATGAAATATATCAACAATAAATTTTAGTTAGTTGAAAGTGAAGAAAAGGAAGCATGTTTACTATATTTAAATAACAAAAGTGAACAATTGTTGCAAAACTTTGAGAATGAAATTTGGAATTTGAACACAAATTTTGCTGCCCGAACATGCCTTTCTGTGTGTTCGGGTTATGAAGCAAAAAGTAGTAGCACTGCTGTTATTTCTAAGAGTATTGTAAAAAAGTTTTGTAAAAAATTAATGAAATGGCCAGAAATTGCAGGTATATTAGTTCACATATTTTTATGTTATTAAAAACCTATTTGGTAATAGTAATGTTCTCGCTTTAATTTTTTTTTTTTTTTTATATTTTCTAGACAGTTATTATCATGAATCTATTTCTGGTTTTCTACAAATACTTATTTATTCCTTAAAAGCTGTCTCAGAGAAAAAATGTAAAAAATTTGTACTATTTTTGATTGATAATTGTTTCACGAAAAATTGCGATGAACAATCAGATACCATTTCACCTGAATATTTTGAAGATGTGCCTTGGGCTAGGTAGGTAATTTAGAATTCATCCTGATAAATGCATGTTCTATCACAACACAATCTTGTTATATATATAGAAAATAGATGTTTGTAAAATTACTACTATTGTTGTTTTGAAAAAAGGTTACTAGAAGTCATAATTGATGTTGCATCCCCAGAACTTCAGGAACAACTTTATCAACAAATATTTCTAAATCATATTGAGTCCCTAGTACTGTCTGATAAAGGGCATTTTCCAGTTTGTAAATTCATCAAATCATGCACTAATAAATTAACGGTAACTATTATTTTTTTAATGAATAGCTTTTCAATCCTTTTTTTTTTTTCTTTGAATCGATTCTTTGCTCAAATTGAAATTGGTTTAATATTTTTAATGAATCTGGAATTAATATAAAGAACTGTGAATAATTATGGTTGAAATGAAGAATCAGTAGTACATCCACTCACATTTTTTATGTCTTAGAACGATGTAATTCATTCACAATGTGTATAACTATATATAACAAACACAAGAAAAGTAAGTTTAAAAGATATTTACCATCTAATACTTTATACCAAATTAACAAGCTTTGTTAATGTACCAAGCTAAGTTGGCTTCCTTGCAAGGTGGCGCGTAATAAAAATTGAGAATTACACATAAAATCTGTATTTTTGTATAGATTTCAAAATTATGTTGTTTATTTGTAGTACTTTACGATATTTTGTTTTACATGGGCATATAATTTTTTTTTTTTTTACTCCATGAAAAAGTCATAATACATATGTATATAAACATGAGTGACTGCTAAAGTACTACCTTATTTCAAATTTAATACTGAAACATTTATGTGTCACCTACATCTTTGAAACCCATTTTTTTTTCGCTTAATTACAACTTAAAAAAATCTCATGTGATAGTCTCACAATTTCCCTTTACTCCAGTTTTCAAAATTGTGATTCTCAAATTTTATAGGTAGTATACCAAATCTGATGAAATTCGTCGGTGTTTTTGTAGAGAAAATCGCAAAAACTGAGTAAACTCACTAATTACTATTACTAATAAACTTACTAATTTTCTTGGAACTCGGAATTTTATATGTTTAGTTCACATACCAAGTTTAAACAAAATAGTTGCAGTCGTTTTAGAGAAAATAACAGAAAACTGAAAAATACTTTTTAGTAAAAATGCACTTCCAGTCATCCGATTTTCTTCAAACTCGTAATTTCGACAACAAATTTCATTCTAATTAATATTATTTAGATGATAGAATTGTGTAATAAAGTGAAATAGCACTTTAGAGGAAAATCTTACCCCACCCCTCCCCCAGAAGTGCCCTTAAATGCATTTTCCCGGAGAAATGTTTCAAATAAAAATTGTAGATCTTAGTTGATATACCAAGTTTAAATATAATCGTTAAAGCCATTTTTGAGAAAATTGCCAAAAAGTGAAAAAAAAAACTAGTAAATGGTACTTCCGGTTAAGGAATTTTGATAGATAACGTACTGTCAGATCCCATGGTGATACCGAAACGGAATATCAAGTTTGAACTGAACCAAAAATCCCTTTTTTGGACTCATTGGACCTCAAAACGGATATTTCCGGTGAAAACTCGATATAGAAAATTCGACACGATTACAATACTTCCTCTTACTAGGAGTAAGAGTAAAAATTGATACGAATTAGAGAAAATCAAATTCTATGATTCTATGTAGCCTATAAACAGTTGGCTTGAACTTGTGGTTCATCTTTTATTCAGTAGTGGACCAAATCTTAGACTGCCTAAGTACCTATTTTTTACTTTCTCTTGGTTGTAATATTGTAATCGTAATTGAAGTATTGTAATCGTGTCAAATTTTCGATATCGAGCATTCACCGGAAATATCCGTTTTGTGATAACCTGATTCCAAAAAAGTGGTTTTTAGCAATTGGTGTGTATGGGAGGGGCAGCAT
Organism: Triatoma infestans; assembly: GCA_011037195.1. Classification (NCBI taxonomy): domain Eukaryota; kingdom Metazoa; phylum Arthropoda; class Insecta; order Hemiptera; family Reduviidae; genus Triatoma; species Triatoma infestans. The sequence goes on along the minus strand of JAAEAF010003246.1, from coordinate 129,019 downwards.
ATCTTAAAAACGAAAAATTGCAGAATGTTCAAACTTAATATTTCGTTAAATTTGCTACCACGAGACCTGAGAATAAGCTTTTCGTTGAAGTCGTTCACTGGAAGTTCCCTTTTACTGAATCAATTTTCCGGTTTTTTAATATTTTCTCGAAAATGGCTCCAACGATTTTCATTGAACTTGGAAATTCAACTAAACTTTTAATGAGCTGCAACTACTTTATTTGTAATTTTTTTCTGGGAAAATTTAAATAAGAGCGGTTGGGAGGAGAGGGGTGGTTGCGTTTTCGTTTAAAGTGCACTTCAAAGTTTACTATAAGATTTTGTTCTCTATATAATATTGTTAAGATATATATGGAATGAATAAATTCCAAGCTTGAAGAAAATCGAATAACTGAAAGTCCGATTTGCATTGCGGATTGTTTATTTTTCCCGATTTTCTTGATAACGACTAGCAGTTTTCTTGAAACTAGTATATGCACTATATTCACGGTATCTATCATTTTTATTTGAAACATTTTCTTGAAAATTCATTTAAGAGGAGTTTTAATTGATGGGGTAGAGTTTTCTCTGAAATGCTATATCTGTATGTTAGTAAATATTAAATGTGCTGCTAAAATTCCTAGTTTGATGAAAATTGGTTGATTGCAAGTGCGAATTTATGGAATGTTTTCTCTGGTTTCCTGTAATTTCCTCCATTGGAGGGTTCATAAACATGATACAGAGACTATACTTGCAGGGATCTACCAATTGTAGATTATAGAATTTTGCCAGGACTTTATCAATTGTAGATTATAGAATTATGTGTAAAAAAAATTGTATCTTCACCAAACTATGATTCGAGCGTTAGGTTTCTTTCTTTCTCGAGTGCACTTGAGCTAGAGCGCGGAAGGCCGTCCTCCGAAAAAGAGGTCTCGAAACTTATGACATTTTAAAATGCGTTAGTGAGTGGGTGTACTAATCTTCATTTTTCTATAGTTTTTCTTTGACCTTCTACCCTTTTCTGTTGTTTGTTTAGTTTGAAAATATTATGGAAAAAGTAAAGGATAAGTTTAGTGAAATCATAGCCGCAACCAATTTTAACATTATACACGCGCTTTCAGAAGCTTGTATTAATACTGGTGAAAAACAAGGAGAATTCATGAAGGTAAATTATTATTTTTTCAGAGCATGAAATTGACATAATTGATTTACTGTCAGGTATATTGATGTTTATTTTCCATCATCTTTCAGAATTTATCAACAGCTGTTGGTTGTTCCGGTCCGAATAAAGAAAAATCTTTCTTATTGTGTGTTATTTCAATGAAAACATTTAATGAAATAAATGTTGACGATTTTAGTATTAATATTTTTGGTTCTTTAACTGTACAGAATCTATTCAAATTCAAAAAACCACAGAAGGTAATTTAATTTATTAAGATGTTGTTTTTAAGATGAATTTGTACGAATGCTTGTGTTGCACTATTTAGACAAGGGTTGTGGAGATTATCAGAAACCGACCAAGTACTAAAATTGAAGGCTGGCGTATAAGTCGGATTATGAAAGCTCTCCTTTTAAAATTTTTCTAAAGAATTATAGAATTCTAAAGCAAGCATTTCCCATTGTTTCTAGATCCATCTATTTTTCAGCAAAGAAGGAATCTGAATAGTTAAACTGCTTAAAAGAGCAGCTTTAAGGGTCTTTGAGATCTATACAGTTCCGATCAGATGAAGCCCATCCAGGCTCTCTGTAAAGAGACTCCCTCCCTCCCTCTGCTGGTGAAATCAGTGTGCTCCCTAAAAGTAAGCCCAGAATGTTCCTTACTACATAAATTTATTCACATCTGCAAGATGTTAATGCGATCTTAATTTTTTATCCTACAAGATGAGAAGATTGAACACTATTTGATAATAATCTCTTATAAGATTTTGACTGCATATCGATAACTGCAAGACTGGCAGATCTAAGGATCTAATTTCTCTAAAAAAATTTAGATTCGTCCGGAAACAATAATCCAGCATTATTAATAATACTTTCCAGACCATATCATGCAACCAATATATATATTTTACTTTCTCATAGTCATGCAATCTTAATGGTATTCTTGTATAGTAAGAGGAAGGTATGATACTCTCACAGTAACAGAAGGATAGCGATCATAATAGATTTTCGAAATTGAGTTTTCACCGGAAGTATATATTTTGAGGCGTCCTGAATACGAAAAAAATGTTTCTAGCAAATGGTCTGTGTGTGTGTGTGTGTTATCAGGATATCTCAAAAACAAAACTTGGTATTCCATTTAGGCACTACTGTCGCATCAGACACGAGATGTCGGGCAAAATCCATCAATCGGAAGTGCGACTTTACTGATTGGTTTTTACTTTTTCGAGATTTTTTCGAAAAAGGCTTTAACGACAAGGGTTGTGGAGATTATCAGAAGCCGACCAAGTACTAAAATTTTCTTTAATTTCACATACTACCTACACACATACATATCTGTCACTTGAATTTCCAATATTTTCCCTGGTAAATTGATTTTTTGTAGGTTCTGCGGAACAGTAGCGTTCTGCTTTTTTCTAAATTACAACTTCAAATTCTGGATTTACCAACTACATAATAATACACTTTACAAGCATCGATAGAATTCCAAATTTGGCGAAAATACGATTTTACAAAATAGGTTTTTGAGTTCTTTGGAATTTTCTCGAAATCGGTTACAATAAATTGGAATGCTTGCTGCATAGATAGAAACGATCACTTTTATTTACAACATAAAAAAAAATATTTTAGATGAGTTTTGGGTCTGTCAGTTAGTTAGAATTTAAATTTGCACAAGCTTTCTTAGGTTTTGATATTGAGTGCCCTACCTATGTCCGCTTATGAATACAAGTGTAATACCCACCACCATGTTTATGGCCAGTCCAACTTAACATTGTAACGTTGTAATTTTAAAGAAAATTTCTTGATTAAATTGTATTCATTACAGTATGGGAAAGTCGTATGAGTGTTTCACACCAGATTTGTTTTCTTTAATCTGTAGACCATTCTATTTAACGTGTTCCATACGCCAGTAAGCTATGACATAAATCACGAGTGCAGGGATTCATGTATAAGAAAATCGGCTAGCTTTTTAAACAGCAAATCATGAAATACATTCCTAAATACAGTGTAATCTTGCAATGTCTTCCAAAATTTCAGTTATAAAATTTATGACTCAAGCAAAATTCATAGTCACTAAACATCATTTCAAATCAAACTAACTATAATCCTGTTTTAATTATAAACAGTATCAGCATCCATTTATTAAACTTCCGTTTTATTTTTTTCAGTTTGTAGAATCCTTGTTATCATTAAACATATCCGTTCTAAAACGGATACTAATGGATCCAAAAGGTTGCCATATTACAGACGTTTTTATGTTTTCCTCCTCTGTTGGAACCAAGTCAAAAGATCGGCTACTGAACGCATTCAAGGTGATTTACTTTTTATTATAATGATTATTATTTAATTGATTCTCTCGTCTTTTAAACGGAATTTTGAGATTAGAGCGGGCTTTCGCCAAGCTCTTATTCACACTATTGAGGTATGTTAAAAATTGCCTCACGATACTACAAGATTCTGGATGACCGCTTTTTGCATTAAGATGTATACACTGGGGGAGATTTAGCGTTTTAATGCTGCGTTGGAGGCTATTTGGAATTACGCCGGTGTTGGACAGGAATAGAGGAACAACAGACACTCTTTCAGTGTGCAAATCTTCGAAATTTCCTCTCTTAGTTCCGCATACTTTCTCTCTTTCTCTGCAATCGTGGTAGACAAGTTCTGCGTTTTTGGAACCGTAATGTCTACCAGAAAACCCCCACTTGGCATGCTTATCTTCCAGGATTATATCCAACGTATTGTATCATATCAATCAGTTATGTTGGAACGGTCGAAGTACAGACGGAATTTATTGTCTCCCGACACTCTGCAGGAATCGTATTTATAATCGGGCTTGAATGTGCCTCTAATAAAACCGCAGGTTGCTGCTAGATGCTGATGTACAATTTTAACTACTTAGTTGTGACCTGTTGGTTGGCCAGGAGGCCAAGGTCGTACACCCCCTAATAATACAGTTATTCCGGCCTTGCGTGACATCTCCTGCATATATAGTCCACGCTAGATACTTTCGTGATGTGCTTCATTAGTGGATTAATGGATTGTGCTTCCAATGTCGGCAATGAGGAGTTTGTAGTAAGTGAGATTCCACACATCTGGAACACTATTCTCGGATGTACATAATGCTTTTCCCCCTCCATTTAAAAAAAAAAAATTATTATTATTATGTAATTATGAAGTAGAATGGCAATGTGGATGAGATATGTACAGAAAGTGGTGTATAGGCGAAGTTCACCAGATTTAGATATAATGGTTTCATTGTGATGTCTGTGCTTGTAAATTATTACCTGTAGCCATGGGTTTGCTAAACCTAAAAATTAGTTTCACAGTTTAATTAAATCATTTTCAGTTTTCTCTGAGTAATTACGTAAATGTTGTCGAGTGTCAGAGATCTTGTGTTAGGAAATAACTATTGATCAATTTTTTTCTTTCTTTTTAATTTGTCTAAAAATAATTCTTTTTTTTTTTTTAATTAGGGACATTATATTGATCTTGCTGTGGATAAATATGGTTCAAGAACATTTGATGTTATCTGGGCATACGCAAATACGAAACAGCGTGGATTAATTATATCAGAAATGACTAGACAAGTAAAGAAAACATCGTTTGGGTCAATAATTGCATCGAAAATCGGTTTGGAAATGTATATTAAAGATAAATTTGCATGGGAAAGAGCTTATAATTCTTTAAATAAAACTAGCAGATAGTTAAAAAGTGTAATTAAAACAAAACGAAATTACATTTATTATGTATTTAATTATTAGTTTGTAATATTTGTAGATTTATTTTTGATTTAATAAACATATTTAAATACAATTTTCTATTTCTGTTGTGAATAGAATAGTGCAATAAAGACGTCCAAACCTATTTATTGTTAGTCATTTATGGTCTTTGTTAAACTTAATGGTCCTTATTCTTCTCAGTTGATTTTTTTCATCTCCAATTGTGTATTTTATATATATTTACAACTATCTATTGTATAATAAGTAATTATTAAAACCTAGTGCATGACATGAAAAATAAGTGAATCTAATCATTATTTTTTTATTAATACGCGCTAAATATTTGTTGGCCAGCTCACAGTGGTGGGCCCGTGGGTTGTGAGAATTACCTCTTATTTCAAGTAATTTATTAAAATAAGAATTTATTTAAAATAAGAATCTATCTTGAGATTTGTTCCTGACAATTATTTCCAAACAGGCATTTAAATGGAATTCTTCAAACGTAAGATTTTTTAACGTTGAATATTATTCGTGATAATTATGTTCAGAAATGCTTAATATTTTGTAATGCTTTAACACAAGCAACTAGTAACTTTTAATTTTCTTTGTTTATGTTTCGTAACGTAAAAAAATGTTGTAAGTTTCAAAGTTCCACTAAAAATTCTTCCACATCTTTCAAGACTTCCTCATCTTTTCAAGATGTTTAAAGCCTTAATAAAGACAGGAAACTGTGTCATAAATGAATGTTTCTTTCTTTCTTTCTACTTTCTTCTTTATTGAGTAAATGTAGGATGGCGAATGCACAGGAAATATCCTAAAATGTAAACAGGCCCTTTACATTTTAGGATATTTCTGTGATATCCTAAAATGTAAAGGGCCTGTAGGCTCTTTTGGTAACGTCTCACATAATAACTCGCTTCGAAATGCAATTTTTGTTCTGCTCCAATTTCTCTAAGATAATTAACACACCCAGCGATGTTATAACTATTGTAATAAGTGGGAACGGGATAGGGGAAGGGATTACAGATCACACTTAGTTAAATCAAAATAATACAACTATGTATTTAGTTAAATAAACAAGATTACTTTTTAAGACACAATCTATATTACAAATTAAGGAAATTATTCTCTGCCTCCTGTGCCACTCCAACCTCCGCAAACGGGTCGCGCCGCCAATCGCTCCTGGTAGGGTAACAACGCTGAAAAACTCCAAAGTTCTCTCGCCCACACTATAGGCCGAACTGGTGCACAGCTGGCCAGACGCCAGGCTCCACTACGTTCGGGCGTCTTCGACTACTTTCGGCCGGCCTAGCCGATAGCGTCTACTCACACAGCTTCCCCCTTTTCAAAAGTGGAGATCCCTTCCTGAGAGCTCCGCTTTTCTCACCTCCCTTCTAGTCCTGTCCAGGCTGGGACTCGCCTCATCGGAAGCCGCCGGGATTCCGTGAATGTACTGTCGATGGCGGTGCTCTTACTGCTCCTTCGCTCCTCAGGTTAGTTTAAAATGGCTGGCCTCTCTAGCTTAACTGCTGTCGGTGTGGAGGGATCTGCGCTAGCTTCTCTGGCAACTCCTCCTCCCTTCCTTCTCCTTGGGTCTTAACATACCCTGGCCCCTATCCTGTGTGGGATCTTACAGACTTTATTACTTACCTCAGAGCATCCCCACGCTGCCACCCCCCCCGGCGAAGAGGGCACGCTTCAACGTCCACCAACAGGCCGGGATGGCTGAGGAGTATTTTAGAGCACACAGGACTAAACAAACATTCACTCTTTCATTAGACAGCTGCATTCACTTCCCGAAGGATTGTTAACCACCTTCTTCCAGACATAAACGAGATGTACATGTATATAAATTTCCCCCACCTCCTCCACCACACCTCCTTGAACGATGGTAACATCAGGATGGTAGCATCACACGGACTCTTTTCTACCGGGACTATGGCGTCGGACCCTCGGTCGCGTATTCACCCCGTCCCGCGCCTCCTGGGTCTCAGGGACCTCCCCGAATCCTGCTTCCCGGCTTCCTTGTTCTTCGTGGGCCCGGCTCCTTAGCCGGTAGGGGGTTCTCTCTGCTGCCTCAGCTTCTGTCTGATCCCAATCGTTTACGTCCGGATCCCAGATAGAGGGCTCGGGACCCTCGCTGTCGTCCAGAGAGTCCGTAGAAGAGTGGGATCGCTCGGTGGTAGAATCGCGCCCTGGCCAGTCGTCCGCTTCATCATCATCTGATGACATTCTCCCTCTTATGGGCTGATCACTGACTCCTCCCGATGTCCCAGCATCTTCGGAGTACTCACCTTCGCGGGGGGCCCGTATCTTCCTCTCCGTCACCGAGGTGCCGGCTCGCTCGTACGCGGGTTTCAGCCGATTAACATGTACGACCACAGTGCCCCCTCTTGCTAGTGCGATTCGGTAATTAACCGGGGAAGTCGCTGCGAGTATTGTATGCGGTCCGGTCCAGGGGCGTCTAAATTTTCGGGAGTGGCCTGCCGGTACTGCTGGTTCGAACAGGTACACTTTGTCACCTCCTTCGAAGGTTCTTAACTTCTTCCCCTTGTCATGCTGGTGGGCTCTTTGCCTCCTCGTCCTTGCATCTGTTGCCCTCGTCTCCCTATAGGCCTCCCTTAATTTTCGTTCCAGTGACCGGACAAAGTCTATGGTACTGTGAGCCCCCTCCCTAGCTTCGAGTTGGCCCTCGGAAGGTAATTTGGGCTCCCTGCCGTGCACCAAGAAATAAGGCGAATAACCCGTTGAGGAGTGGGGCGTACTCCGGTACGCCATCAATGCATATGGGATCCACTTATCCCAATCCCGTCCATCCCGACGGACAATGCAGGCTAGCGAATTCGTGAGAGTACGATGTAGCCGTTCTACCATTCCGTTACCTTGCGGGTGGTAAGCCGTTGTTTGTAATTTCTTTATTCCCAGCGTTCTACAGGCCGCCTTAAATAAATCGGAGGTAAAATTCCTCCCTTGGTCGGTGAGCACTCGGTCTGGGACCCCGTGTCTCAGTACCAGTGCCTCTACAAAGGCGCTGGCACTTTCTTCTGCCGACTGTTCCTTAAGCGGGACGGCTTCCGCATACCGGGAGAACCAGTCCACTATAGTCAACAGGTATCGGCTCCCTGCTGTGGTGGTAGGTAGGGGCCCTACAATATCGAGAGATACTTGCTCAAAGGGTCGGGACGCTTCCGTCACGGTTGCCAGTGGTACCTGCAACCCCGCGGGGGTCCTCCTCTCCTGACAGATTTTACAGGCCCGCACATACTCCTTTATATCTCGCCCCATCTTGGGCCAGAGGTACCGCATTTGGACTCGCTGTGTGGTACGTTTTATTCCTGGATGTCCCGACCATGGGGTACTATGGCAGTGGTATATTACCGCCTCCCGTTCGCTTTTGGGCACTAGCACCGCTCCATTAGCTCCGTTTCCCTCCTTTCCGCTAAAGTATAGCAGTCCATTCTCTGCTCGGTTGGCCAGTTTGCGTCTCTCCATTGATTGGCACCATTTATCCCCCTCTTGCGCTACACGCCATCTGATCTTGGGGTCGATACTCCGCGTATTCACAGCCCCCACCGCTCGGCTGAGTGCGTCCGCGTTAGTATGTTTCAACCCTGGCCTATGTACCACTTCGTAGGTGAACTCTGCCAGTCGCAATGACCACCGTGTTAACCTGGCCGATGGGTCCCTAAGGTGTAGCATCCACCGTAAAGCCGAATGATCTGTGATCAGGGTAAACTGGCGGCCCAACAGATAACACCGGAACTGGGCCGTAGCCCACACAACTGCCAATAGTTCGCGCTCCGTGGTTGAGTACTTTTGTTCGGCGGCAGTTAACTGCCGGCTAGCAAAGGCCACCGGCCTTTCGCACCTGTCGCGCCTTTGGGACAACACCGCCCCGATCGCGACGGCTGATGCATCGGTCGCCAACTCAAAGGGGTCCGAAAAGTCAGGATAAATCAGTACTGCCTCTGAGCAAAGGGCCTTCCGCAGCGCGTCGAATGCCCCTTGCTGCTCCGGGCCCCACTGGAAGGACACGTCTTGCTTCAGTAGCGAGGTAAGGGGCCTGGCGTGATGAGCGAAGCCTCGAATAAACCTCCGATAGTACCCGGCAAGTCCTAGAAAGCTTTTAACTTCCCGCTCCGAGGTAGGTACCGGATAGTCGCGGATTGCTTGCACCTTCTCTGGATCCGGACAGACACCTTCCGCGGTCACCACATGCCCCAAATAACGTACGCTAGCCTCGGCAAACTGGCACTTTTCCAGGGTTATTTTAAGATTGGCGCTCTCCAGTCGGGAGAGCACATTCTCCAATCGTCGACAGTGTTCCGGGATTGTAGAACTGAAAATGATCACGTCATCCATGTAGACGAAGCATTCCGTTCCCTTGACTTCCGACAGCAACTGATCCATCAGTTGCTGAAAGGTGGCGGGGGCGTTCACTAGCCCGAATGCCATTCTTTTGTATTCGTAATGCCCCCCCAACGTGGTGAATGCCGTCTTCTCACAGTCTTCAGGTCTAATAGGGATTTGATGATACCCACATCTTAGGTCTAGGGTCGTAAAATACCTACTTCGTCCCAGGGCTTCTAAGGTTTCTACTATTAGCGGGAGTGGGTAGGCATCCGCCTTCGTAATTTGGTTGAGGCCCTGGAAATCAGTACAGAAGCGGAACTTAGTACTTCCGTCAGCTGCTTTTTTCTGAACCAGGACCACCGGCGCGGACCAGGGGCTTCGAGACGGCTCTATGATTCCCGCCTGTAACATCTGTTGCAGATGCTCCGCCACGATTGGTTTCTGATTATGTGGTACTCGATAGGGACGCTTTGCAATGGGTCCCTCCTCATACGTTCTGATATGGTGATACGTGGGTAGACTGCATCCTCTCGCGTCCGGTTCATCAAAAATTTGACCATATCTGCTGAGTACGGAGAGGATTTGCTCCTGATCAGGCGGCGGCAAGTGTCTTAGTTTCTCCACAAGTTCGGGTTTTTCCCGTGCGGACCACCTTCCGTGACCCATGAGCCTCTCTCCACAGTTCGCACCGCCCTTGAACACTCCTCTATTTCGTAAGATTGTATTGTCTCCGCTAGCCCCAGGGTCTGCCCTTTCCCCAAAATGACGGGTTCCTTACTCAGGTTAATTGCTCTAACCCAAATTTGGCGCTTCGCCGGTAGGTGAAGGCTGCGCGCCAGGCGCACTCCGAGCTGAGGTTGTGGGACTGGCTCTACTATCACGTCTCCCTCCAGTTGGTATTTTAGTCGGCCCTCAATAAGTTTTTCCGCGTACGGCGGGATTTCTACGCGTCTTGCCGCTTTCACCTCCGTGGGGTTGCTATTTCTCCTCTGGGGTTCCGGATGGATTTCTCTAATTCCGGGATATGCCTGCCCCACCTCTACTTTCCCTCCTCGGGCATCCAATATGACCCCCAGCTTGGACATCAAGTCCAGTCCCATTAACCCGTCGCCGACCGTACTTATGTTGGCTATCAGGAACTGGTGTCTCACCGCTACCTGTCCAAGCTTACATTCCACTTCTTGTTCCCCCTCTGCCGGGAGGGCTCTACCCGTCACGCCGGTAGCTACGCCTTTAGGTTTTCTTAGGGGTATACCAACCATGGCTCGTTTCAGAATAGAGATCTCCGATCCACTATCCACGAGCAATGTCCTTGGCTGCCCGGCGACCGTAAGAACTATGGTTACCCCTTTTTCTCCCCCCGAAGAAACCGTGGGTATTAAGGTTGGGGCCCCCGGTGAAAATCCGGACCGGACGATGGGGCACTCGAGGGTCCGCTCCCTTTTGGGCCCATTTCTTGTTCGGTTTCGGCATGGTAGCACCCGCATACCTTCGCTGGGCCAACTCGCCTCGCACAGTTGCGCGCAAAGTGTCCTGGCTGCCCGCATACGTAGCAGCTCCCCCTTGGGTTCGGCCTATTCTCACTAGGCCGCCTGGGGGGGTTTCGTATTTGGGGTGTTTGGGGTCTCCTTTGAGGGCATTCCCGCGCAAGGTGTCCTTGCTGCCGGCATCTGAAGCAAGTAAAATTTCCCAAGGCCAGGCCAGAGGGTCTCCTCGCCCCTTCTCTACTCCCCCCTTGTATTGCCCGCACCTCATTCTGAATGGGTAATTGGTTTTGGGCATTTTCTATAATTGTTGCTGCCTCTATAGCCGTTTTGAACGAATTTGGGGATTGGTACCGTAATGGTAACCCGATTTCTCCTCTTAACCCTCTCATAAACGCGGCTAGCGTGACCTGCATAATTTGCTTCCGTGCCCATTCCATCTCTTCCGCGGACATTGTTTCCTTCGGGATAGTCTCTTCCCCCAGTTTACGACAACGATCCGCGAACTCTTTAACTGTTTCTCCTGCTCGTTGCGACACTGCATTTAACTGCAGTAGCTTTTCTGCTGGGGATTGAGTGGGCCCAAATCGTTCAGTGAGTACCTCACAGTAATCTGCTAGGGTTGCGGTGGGTTCTAGGAGTGCAGGGAACCCTGCTACACAAGCTGCTGCAGCTCCTGTCAATTTAAGTTGGCAGATAAGTGTTTTGTCTTGCTCCGACCACCCCCCACACTTTGCTACCCTCTCTATGTTCTTCAAGAAACTGTCCACACTTTCTTCGTCCTCTCTCCCCCCCCAAGGGCGAATTAGAGATTGCAACGACATATCTCGTTTGATTTTACTTTGTTCTGTTTTACTCCCCTCTGCTAAATTCGTCATGGTTGCTTGTCTCAAGGTAGTGTATTCTACCTTCAACTTTTTCAGTTCGGCTTCTAACTGTTCTACTTTTTTTTCCATTTTTTTTTTCAAGAAAAAAAAGAAAAAAATTCCCACAAAACAAAACAAAAATTTTATAATATCCTTTTGAAATTTTATAACTAAAATTATTATATCAGTACTTTTTTTTTTAAAAGAATAAAAAAAAAAATATTTCTTTTAATTACGTGTACAGTCGTATGTACTTATAAATGGTACGTATTATTTCCGATTAGTTTCCTATAGCTTGTGGCTGTGTGTGTGGCATAGCAACAGACAGCTACTGTCTCTAGTTCAAGGTCACTTCGCTATTCACTTACTTCGTAGCCTTATTGCTTTTCTCTTCTATACTATTTTTACGTACACTTTTATGAATATTTACATTTGATTATATACAATTTCTACAGTTATATACAATTATATACACAAATCCACAACGATTAAAAGAAAGAAAAGAAAAAAAACCCAAAACAAAATTAGTAATATACGATACAACCCTTTAAAAAAAAAATTCTTTTTATTTTGTTCTCTTTTTTTTTTTAAAATAAAAACCCCACACCTGACACCACTGTAATAAGTGGGAACGGGATAGGGGAAGGGATTACAGATCACACTTAGTTAAATCAAAATAATACAACTATGTATTTAGTTAAATAAACAAGATTACTTTTTAAGACACAATCTATATTACAAATTAAGGAAATTATTCTCTGCCTCCTGTGCCACTCCAACCTCCGCAAACGGGTCGCGCCGCCAATCGCTCCTGGTAGGGTAACAACGCTGAAAAACTCCAAAGTTCTCTCGCCCACACTATAGGCCGAACTGGTGCACAGCTGGCCAGACGCCAGGCTCCACTACGTTCGGGCGTCTTCGACTACTTTCGGCCGGCCTAGCCGATAGCGTCTACTCACACTATCAACATAAGGGTGTGGAGTATCCAGTTTAATTCCTCCATTTGTGAATTTAATACAGTTTGATGCAACATGATAACTTGAAAATTTATGAGGTTTAACAATAGTAACACAATCTAAGTACCGCTTTAAATCAAGTAATTTTTCCAAATTCCTATCTGAAATTGAATGCGGATTTAATATTTTTATGCACTGACCAAGTCCTCTGAACGAATAATTGTTTATGTATAATTGAACAAGCTAATTTTAATCGATTAACATAAACGTTTTGATTAGCGCAAAGCAATAACCACTTAAAATAAAAAGGCCAAGAATCAAAATCATTCAAATTTGTCAAAATGGTGCAGCATATCCGAACCCATTTATCTTGATCAAATTCAGCTTGCATCTGAAATGAATAGGAATTAAATAATAACACACAATTACCTAACTAAAACGGTTTATTGTAATTCAAACCAGCAAATTTTATAGTATAATAAACTTTTACTTCCATTGTACAATATTGCCCTGATAATCTAAATTGATCATCTTTCATAGCTGGAGGAATCAAATTTGGCTGTAATCTACCATATAATAAATTTGGAACCTTTTTAGCACCCATTTTAAACAACCACTGCAAAAACTGATCTGAATTATGCCACCAAAAATAATCTGTATTAATATATTTTTCACAACATGGATAATATCTAGTAACAAATTGAGTTCTTGGTTTAATATGTTTCTGATATTTCGATGCAATATCAACACCATCACCAATGTCTCTATAATTCATAACAGTATCATCTAAAGTACATGTTCCAACTCTAAAGTATTGCATCGTTGCATTCAAAAGTGGATGTTCTTCGAGTAATATATCTTCCAAATTTTCAATTTCAGTAGTCGTCTGACCTGTCTGTAAAGCATATCTGTCAACGTAGTATTTAGCAATACTTGCCTTTACGTCGGAACTCACTGTTTTGTCAGCTACAACCATAATAGAATTCGGTTCTAAGTGCGTCAATACTTGAGTTACCTTGTACAATTTAAACTTGTTATAACGTTGTAATAAATTGATAATTTCTGGATTTAACCCCCAGTCGTTCGGATCTGTTGTCTCTCTAGTTGGTGCACCGTAAGGATAATTCATACACTGGTATTCTTCAAATTTTTCACCGTATCCATACAAACTTAATAAACTCCCAACTTTACTGAATTTATGTGTAAAAAAAAGTACCGGTTTGTAATTAAATGTACCTATGTATCGTCTAGGAATTCTCCTGTAATATCGTCGTCTGTTGTAATGTCGTCTGTAGTACATAATTAATCAGATTCACTAGTATGGTCTCCAACGAAAACTGTAGGGATGTCGTCTGTAGTACGTTCGTCTGTAACCTGTAACGGAACATCAGCATAAATAATCTTTATTCTGTTACGAAATGCTGTATCATTGAGTGGCTCATAATTACTAATGAAAATAATTGGCAATTTGTTAACATAAGGACGCTCATCGGAATACTTTCTTTGTATGTAACATACATCTCCAGCCAAAAGTTGCTTAACCCATTCTAAATTGTATTTTCTAATGTCAAACTCCTCGAAAATTATAAGTTTATGTTCATTACATAAATCAAATAAAGGTTTTTCTTCACTAACGTAGTACACTCTATTCCCCAAATATGAAGTGATCAATTTAGATGCATTTGTTTTCCCAACATTACTCGCTCCATATAAATATACATGTTTCTTTTTGTAATAATAATTAGTTGATACAAATTCACGGTACCAATCAAAAAATAGAATGAACCAATACGTATCAAATAATATAATGGGACCAATGTAACAGTAACTAACACTAAAAACTGATTTAAGTTGTGTATATAATTTGTGTAAATACTGATAACAATTTCTATGTTTTTTTATAAACGGGTGGTTGTAATCAAAAAAACTCATATCTTTCAAAAAATAATAAGCTTGGTATTCAAAACTTAATTTAGAAACTGGTACATTAAATAATGGATCCAAATCATCTTTTGTTATATAACTTAATACCCTATTAACATTTCTTACACCTTGAATATTTACATTATCAGTATCAAAAATAGCACAAATATGTTCTCTTACCTCAGAGTAGCGAACCTTTGTATTAAATTTAAAATAACTGTGTATATGTGTATTACAAGACTCACTGGTTCCTTTCTCTACAGCAATACAATATAAACTAACATCATGAAATGATTCTAAAAAATCCTGTTTTATATGTTTGTAATATGTATCATATAAAGGAAGTGTGATAAACACTTCCGCTGTACGCTTGCGGTTGCCAGGCTGACGTACTGAGCCCGTGGGCGGGCCTGTGTGTGTGTGCGGTCTCCCGCATAATTGGTATCCCAAGTTATGAGACTTGGAATTATCCCAAGTAGGGGATTGTTTGTAATTTGGATATTACAAACAATCCCCTACTTGGGATAATTCTCTCCATTATAAAAAAACAAGAGCAGTAACAAAACTAATATTAAGGAAAAAGAAAAAAAGAGTTCTCTTCGGTATTTATTAGAGAAAGAAATAATTTATTAAGAATTAAATTCGGTAATTTAAAAAAGTTCGAATACTGCTCCAGGTTATGACCAAATATATTACAAAATGATAAATCATCATCTGATTCATTTAAAACTGTTTTATTGAACCTATTCAAAGATATGTGGAAAACAGGCACTTTTGTTTGTTTTAAAATAGAATATGTAGTCTGCCCAATTCTGAAACCTCACAAACGCAAGAATCACTGTAGTTCGTATCGCCATGTATCTCTAGCATCATGTTTCTTAAAAACAATGGAAATGTTAATTAAAGGTAGACTCGAATAGTGGCTAGAGCACCACGATAAATTACTAAATTCTCAATGCGGATTTTGCCGGGGTAAATTAGTTTAACAGTCAAACTCACTTAGTAACAGACATTTATCAGACTTTTACTTGTAATAAGATCATGCTTGCTATGTTTATAGATTTCTCCTCAACCTATGACTCCGTCCAGATGGCCATATTGATAAAAAAAATGAAGTTGATAGGTATACCAAATAAATTTACAAAACATATTATCGATTTAATCTCGCCTAGAAAAATATACATTAAAGTAAATGACCATATGATGGGTCCAAACGTCACACAGATTGGTCTTTCCTAGAGCTCAGTTTTGAGCCCTACTCTTTACAATATTTACGTATCGCTTCTCGAAAGTGCGCTTCCTCCCGTGACAAAAATCTTACAACACGCAGACGACGTTTGCATGTACGTCATAGGAACTACAGTAAATGAGTGTATGATGTAATTGCATATAAAGTTGTTGAAAATTTGAGTGGATGGGTTGAACAGTCTCCATCCATCAAGAGTGGAGATTGGGAGAGAACAGTCTCATAATCTCAGAGCAAAAAACGTTTGTTTGTCCTTTTACAAGGAAAAGGACATTGGGCTTACCTAATTCAATTAAAATTGGCAAATGGAATTTTCCTTTCACTAGGTCGGCTAAATTTCTCAGACTCATTCGATAAAAGCTTAAGCTGAAAACCCCACATAGATAAGATGGTGGAAAACAGAGAAATATTATAATGTTTTGAGAGCAATCACACAGAAAAGTTGGGATGCAGACACAGAGAGAGGTTTCCTCTAATGTTTTACAGAGCTACGATCAGAGCAAACACATACTTCGGTTTTTTTTATTCGAACGCTAGGAAAACTGCGATAAAACCATTAGAATTTGTTTAGGGCTTTTAAAGAGCACTCCAATAGATATTTCAGTGGAAGCTGGCGAGCTACCACTTTTGCTCAGGGCTACACTTCTATCTGACTGTTTTGTTTTAAAACTGATGAACAGCAGCCCGTTTTCCTACAATAAAGTTTGTCAAGTAAATACCGAGTTTCTGACTAGTAGGTTTTGGAATAAAAAGACCTCCCCCCCCCACTGCTTACAGATAGTTTCATAAAAGCTCTTGCTTCCGTGATTATAGTCTATTCCAACAATAAACTGCCAGTATATTCTGCAAATTTCAAATCTTTGACCAGTAATGTAAATATCACTCCCCCAAATCGACACCTTTTTGATAAAACTCCTTATACTCTGAACTCTCTCCCTCCTAAATTGTTTTGAAAAGACTTGAAATATAATATAATGATATGAGCGCTGACTGTATGGCGAAACGCTAATGCAAAAAAAAAATTCTTTTTTGACCGATTCTCACCAAATTTCTCCATAACTTAATATATCAACGGTCATCCAATGCTTCATACAAATCAACAAACCAACAAGTGAGAGTAACAAGAAACATTGCGTTGAAGTGAACTCTCTACACGAACTTGCTGAATTTGCTCTGACGATGGATCAAAATCCGAATAAAAGGAATATACATATTCTTTTAAAACACACAGTCCATTTGCTAAAATCATTTTTTTTTTCGTATTCTCAGGGACCCCAGAACATGTATTTCCGCTGAAAATTTCATTTCGAAAATCATGATTGCAATATTTCCTCTTACTAGCAGTAAGAGAAAGTAAAGATCCTTGTAGTGTTGTGGATCGTTGGGGTTTCCAGCTCCGCAGAGCTGGAAAGCATCAGAGATATTTTCCGTGATTGCCTGCTTCTTTTTGTGGTCATCGACCGGTTTCGGGCGTTCGCCCATCATCAGGATACATTTGTCAAACAGTGTGATAAGATAGATTTGCTCTGTGCAAACCGGTCGATGACCACAAAAAGAAGCAGGCTATCACGGAAAATATCTGATGAAAGCAAAAATCACTTAACCGGTTTAGAGTAATAGTTCGCTATAGTTTCGAAGAATCACCTACCATATCCTTTTTCTTCTTATTCTAATCTCTTTCCATCCTCATCCTCTATTATTCAAGCATTTCCAGTAAGAACTATCCTAGTTTACTTTTAGTTTATATGCCTTAAAAAATAGCTTATGTGGTTGGATGTTTGTCCAACTTTCAACTACATAAAGGAGTAAACCCAAAATTCTGTCTTTTTTAGTTTATGCTTATTTAATAGCCTCCCATATTTATTCGGATTAAAAGGTTAATTTACTGGAAACTTTCGCATATTTTATCAAGGTTGTAGACTTTAGTTTGACATAATGTGCTTGGAGCGTCCGTAGGGAGAATGAATAAAATCAAATTAAAATTTTAATAATCGTATATAACAGTACAAAATTAATATTGTATTCTCTCTCGCTATTACTACCACAAAACAACTATTAATATGTTCTCGTGTTAGTGTATGTGGATTCTATCTATCGCTCGTCCGCACTTTGAACTTACAGTGATTTTACTTCGTAACAGAGTTATTAGTGTTCCCTTAGTGCTCCGTTACCTAGTTGAATTTATTTCTCTTTTGGTGTACCATACCTTGGATGGACATTATTCGACATTTTTTTTGTACGCCTGTGTACAACCAAACTTTAAATCATTGTGGAACTTGCGGTACCACCATCCTCTTTAAACTTTCTACATCAGAATACCATCGTCATCATCATCAAGACGAGCAACGTTATCTTCTATTAACCATTATCAATACCAGAGCGGAGGTACGTGAGTACGGACGACACCGGCACAGCTCCTGCGACATCATTCTTTACTCAGTTCAGGCGAGAGAGAAACATAATATAAAATCAGTAGTAAATGCAAATATTATTCATCTATCTTATATCATTTGTAAGTGTGTTCATCTTCCCTTTATTTTTATATGAAATACAGTCTACTTTAAAAATATCAATGTATCCTTATTCATTTATATTATTGACGGTATAATAATCGTAGAGAAGCAACAATCTGCCTATTGGCTGGTGGTAAAAAAAAATTTCAAGTATGATAAAATTAATAAGTAAGTGATACTGATGACAGTGATTGAAGATGTAATTGAAATATTTCAGAACAAGATGATTAGTCTAGATAGATAAAGTCTTGGAAATTAAAATTCAGCAACTAAATATCTGGAAAATTTTAACACAATATTAACACCATAAATATATCTAAATTTATTTATAATATTATTAATAATAAAATAATCTCACATACTGAATAAACCATAAATAATAAAAAATATATGTAATAAATTTAAAGCCCTTTTTTTTAAAAAAAAAATAATAATATTGTACATTAATTTTAACAATTATTCAATATTATTTACAAATAAAGAGATAATTTGTTTTTTTGGATGATTAGCAAATACAAATTTAAAATATTTTATTTATATTTAATCATTTATTTTTTAACTTAATACACGTTTATCGTTTTTAGATATTAATGTCCTTGTTCTGCCATCTTTTGACTATTTAAATTTTATATAATAAAAAATTTTCTCCTCTTATGAAGTTTATTACATAAATTCCTTTCTTTTCTGTTGAGTTTTGTCGCCTCAGAAAACAAACGATTAACCACTTTATCCAACAACAATTAAATTATAATCAAGGAATTGAATTGTACATAAATATATTTATTATACTCTTTTGGTCACAGATGTTCATAATATTTTCTTGAATACTTAAAAAGTGTCCATTATGAAGATTACCCAAGTATGTATAATTTAATACAATTTAATCTGGAAAAAAGAAAACAAAGAAAAGTGATAACATGTTTTCATGAAATGTGGAATTACATAAGCGAGAAAAAAAAACTAATTTCAAGGAGATTCCATGAAAGATGTTTTAGAAACCTGACAGACCAAAAAAATGTTCTCAATGCTCAACAAAGAAATTCCACAGAAGAAAGGGGGAAGAAAACTTAATTTTTATATATGTAGAAAGAATCAAATTATGGCAAGAGTACATTTTCTATCCGGGGATTCCTGGACCACGATAGTAATGCAAATTTTAACTTTTAAAGTGGTAAGATTGAGAATCCAAAATTTAGACAACGAAAAAAATCTGTTGTGAAACACTCGCAAGACTTTCTCTTACTCCTTTTAATACAATTATATATAAAATGTCAAATTTTCTTTAAAGTAAAAATTTTAGTACTTGTCCTAATATAAATATAGAGGTACTGGGAGGGATAAGTACCAACCATTACTAATGTTGCCTGGCAGAGAAGTGATGATTATATTATGAGCGCTCTAAAAACACTGAACTAATTGCATATAACATTGAAATTAACGCCACAAATTCCGCACAACTATCCAAGACAATTTTTGGGGGAAAAATATTTCAAATAAAACTAATACGTTTTTATCTGTGAACTTAGCATATCAAGTTTAAAGGCAAGAAGAATAATGGCCGCTAGTCTACCCGCAGAGGATAGGATAAAGCTAAAACGCTTATAAGATAAAATAAAATCAGTTTTTAATATTTACTTGATCGAAAGGCGCTAGGAAATATGGCACCTAGAAGTAAAATGTTTGTAATTGAAATATTTCAGAACAAGATGATTAGTCAGTAAAAAAATTAATATAATTGAATTAACATTCGATATTCATGTTCATGAAACCCTAATAAAAATTTCCTGAATACGAAAAAACGTTTTCAGAGAATGGCCTATATGTGTATGTGTTAACAATATATCTCAAAAACGCAAAATCACAAGAAGCTCAAAGTTGGTATCCCGTTCAGGATTACCATCGCATCAGACAAAAATTCCTAGCAAAATCCATCGACTGAAACTAGTAGGTTTTTCAGTTTTTCGTGATTTTCACGAAAACGGATCGAACGATTTTCTTTAGAACCTGGAATCCTTGCTGCGTAGATAGAAACGTATCACTTTTATTTGTAATATTTTTCTTAAAAAATTGATTTTGGGGGTTCAGTTAGTTTAAACTGAAATTTGCACAAGCTTTCTACGTTTTGACATAGGACGCTCCAAGTAAATCCGCTCAGGTATTCAAGTAAAATCCCCGCCTCCATTTTTATGTCCAGCAAAACTAAACATTGTAACGCTGCAATTTTAAAGAAAATTTCTGATTAAATTATGAACAAATTCGAAAATTTGACACGATAGAATAGTTGCCATTATCAGGAATTAAGAGAAAGTAAAAAAAAGTTGTATCACACTTCAATCTTACTTTTTTTAGAGACATAATCCTTTATAATCGATTCCTTCAGCTTCAGTACTTTCTGAACGATCTCTTAAATGTTCTAAGGTATTCGTTAAATGTTTTGTAATTTGCTCAGTTTCCTCGTTGGATTCAAGATTTGGTAGCTGTTCCCTGATTTTAGCTATCAACTGGTTCAATATTGTAATAGTTATCTGAAAATTAAATTAATTTTAAAAATTGATTTGAATAACGAAAAAATAGATGGTCTACAATAATAATATAGTATCAATAATACCAGCTCGTTTCCTTTCTCGTAGAAATAAATATAGTGGTTGAGCAGTTCTACAAACAACTGTGTTTGCACTGATATGTCCATACATTGATGTGCGATACGAACTCCTTTGTTTAAACAATCCAATACTCGCTTGCCATCTTGTAACTGTTATCACAATTTAATTATTTAAAACATTTATACTGGATAAAGGTGGACTTGAAAAAAAAAAACTTCCAACAATGCTGCAAATACTTGGTGGTAGAGGAGTGGACTAGTCACTTGTTCAGGCGTGCCTCAACATGAATAATACTTACACTGATATAACACGCGTTTTATATATATATATATCTCCTGCGGAGTAAGAGGCAACCTCTAGCTCATTATTGTACGCTCCCTTCTACGCCATATTCCTACTTTTACAGACGATTAGGAAACCAAAAGATCTGGTGTGAAATAATCACACAACTATCTCTTACTCCTCTTAATACAGTTATATGTATATACAATGAAAAATTTTTTTTTAAGTGTCAAATTTTGCTCATATATCCTAACATAAATAAACAGGTGGTGGAGAGGGGGCACAAGTGGCCAACCTATCAATAGAGGCAGGAAGGGAATGATTACATTGTAGAGAGCCAATATTCGTTACAATACATTTGAATTTTAATGTCTCACACTCCTCAGAACTACTAAAAAACAATTTTTCCAGAAATGTTTCAAATTAAAATGACACGATTCTGTCTATGTAGCAAGCATCCCGAATTTAAAGGAAATCGTTATAACCGTTTTCGTGAAAATTCCAAAAACTCAAAAACCTACGTTGTTTAATTGCATTTCCAGCAAACCGATTTTCTTAAAATTTGGAATTCTATCAATGCTTCTTATGTGTATTAATACTATGTAGTTGGTGAAACATAGAGTACACTAAAGTGCCACTACAGTTCCCCCAGAACCTCCCCCAAAAATCAATTTTCCGGAAAAGTGTTAAAATTAAAGTAATAGGTAATTATGTGTGTTTATTCAGTATAAGAAAAAAAAACATTCAGCAAAGTCGCATTTCCGTTTAATGGATTTTGCCCAAAATCTTCGGCCTGATGATAAATAGCCTAAACGGAATACGAAGTTGAGCTTCCTGCTACTTTCCGTTTTTGAGTTATTCTGTTAACACACCCAAACGCCCAAATATAACGACCATTCGCTAAAAACATTTACTTCCGGTGAAAACTCAATTTCGAAAATCTGGCACGATATTGCAACACTTCCTCTTACTAGGGAGTAAGAGAAACTAAAAAGATTTCTGGATCTCTGTAGATTTGGTTATGTAGGCCATTGCCTCTACGGAACCGCATCTACTGCAACATTCCAAATAAATAAACTAAGTAAAGATATAAATAATACCTGCTTTCCATCATGATTCTTGCCAGACCAAAGCAGATGAGCGGATGTACAAACACCTCTGCACTGATCAGGCTTCTTAAGCAGTTTGGAAGCGGCCAGGACACATTGGGTTCGGACAGGTTCTATATCCGCATCGGAAAAGCAAGACAGTCGTTCGAATGTACCAACTAACAATGTTATCAGACCTAGTTGTGATTTGGAATCGGAAACATCATCTTCATAACCAGTGAAAGCCTTAAATATTGATTATTTAAAAATAAATAAATTATAAGAAATATAATATAAAAAGTGTTAATAAACCTATTTACTTACCTGCGACAAAAATTCATAAGCTATTGTTTCATAATTTTCAAATCTGATTTCACCAATTGCCAGTGTACCTTGTAAGAACAGCCTGATGGATAGTTCCGCGTATTCAGCCTTCACAAGGGCCAATATGGTTTTATGGCAATATTCAAATATCTTCAGACATTTCTTTTCCCATAATTCATCCTTTAAAAAATAATGAATTACATTAAGCATACTCTTTCAACTGTTAGACATACAAGATTTTATTCGTACATGCAAGAAAATATTTTTTAACTTAAAAGAATGGCAATGATCAAAATAATGAAAATGCTTTCAAACTTATTTCATACCTCATCTTTTATTCTGAAATATCTAAATGCCAATTGGTAAGCTTGAAAAACGAGTGCTGGTAATGTATGCTTAATTCTTTTATCACCACCTTTCAGAAAATGTTTTTTTGCACTGCTAAGTATCAGGTACTGCTGATCCGGCACATCGGATTTCAAATGGTGAATAAATCTGCCGAGTAATCCTTGTTCTTCTGCAAAATCTTCAGGATCCTGTTCAAGTATTTCTTTATCTTCTTGATCGAATATCAATGGAGAAATCATTATCAGTATTGAATCCACCTGGAAATTTGGAATTACAATATTAAAGAATATTGGCTTCCCAGCTGTCTTGGGCTTGGATGTCAATGTATTCTTGGTTAAATTAAACTTACTTCTTCAGGTGTTCCAATCAAAGTATTATTATTTAAAGCATTATTAACAATGAATGTGGCCATATTTTTGCGTCCTTGTATATCTAATATATTCAACAATGGTGTAAAATGCTGTAACTTAAGGACTGTGAGAATGTTATTGTACGCTTGAACTGGAATGCATAATAATCTGGTCACTTCTCTGGAAATTTGTCCAGAATATTCAACCCTATGGGACAAAGAAACATTTGTTAACATTTTTGGAAACTTCTTTAAAATCACTTGAGGTTTTTAACAAATAGTTATTTAAAAATAATAATTATTAGATCTTTAATGACTTAAAGATCATGCACCTACACCAGGAAATTTAGAAGACACTGCTGCTGTCTTGGAACAAAAAATGTTCCATAGACTTACTGCAATCGGCAGAAAATTGAAGTATAAGCTAGAGCAGAGATGTCCTACCTGCAAATGCGGCCTAACAAACAACTTCAAACTAATATAAATAAATAATTTATTAATACTTTTTGATTCTGTTAAGATATATTTGAGGTCTCTTTTGTCTCCCCATAAGGGAGGGGAAATATCTCGTCTTGACGGTTGGTTTTATTTACTGTTCAAAAAAAGGAAACACTTACTACTGTTTAAAGTTGTCTAGATGTTACCTGCCAGTTTTCAAATAGAACAAATAGATCTGTCATTTAATTTAAAGACTGGACTTTATAAATCCTATCTTCCAGAAATTATTATCCTCAACTCACAATCCTGCATTATTCGTGCCTTCATTTTTGGCAACATCAACAACTATTTTTAAGGATGAGGTAAACGAAGAGTAAAATTAGAACTAAAATTTCTGTAGAGCACTTTGAGAACTCACTGAGATTTGTAACTAATTCTCTCGAACCATATATTGTTATATTAGCTTCTCAAATAGTGAAACAGTCAGCTATCCAACTAATTTCAAAGATTCCTAAACAGTGGGATAATCGCTTTTATAGTAAAATGTTTAAAATATTACTTAGATAAGTAAATTTTCTGCAGAAATAATATAGCAAATGGATATTTTAATCTAACACAATTTCTATTTTAAATGGCTTTCATACAAAGTATGAACTGATCCTGCTACAGTATCTGTATCATCGGATATAAAGAAAATTATATTTTTGTTCATCAGCTACCGTTAGTGTTTGTATTTTAAGTGTGGCCCAAAATGGTTCTTCTTCTTCCAATGAGGCCTAGATAACCAAAAGGTTGGACACTCTTGAGCTAGAGATTAGAATGTGATGAAATTTCCGGTATTCAACATTAAAAAAAAAAGAAAAAACTAGAATTTTTAACCTCCAAATATTAAGGTTCAATTTTTGAAATAGGAGAAGAAAGAGAAGTCAAGATGCGCAGAAGAAGAAGCGAAAGTGAGTTTTTTTGAATGAAAGTGTATCAAAGGAAAATGAGGAAGAGACTTCTCCTCTAAGAAAGAATGATTATTATTTGCTGCAGAAACCTGTACCACCAAGCAGAAAAGTCTGGCAAGAGTAAGAATGGTAGAATTGGACTACAGAAGACAGAATTTAAAGAAAGCGAATGGTTTAGATTAAGACATACAGAAGCCAGGAAGAAAGTGATGCCGGGTGACAGTGCAAGAGAAAAATAAGGAAAAAATTGAGATGATAGAAGAATCACTCCCTGGATAAAATTGATAAGAAAACGAATGCCTAAAGGAACAGAAGAAGGAGTATATCAGCAAGAAGGTGAGAGGAAGAGACTGATTAACATGTAACTCTCACAGAACTGTGATATGGAGACTGGATTGACCGGAGACTTTGGAGAGATGGTTTGTCATTACGACAGAAGATAGGGGAGACAGTAATGTTAGCAAAGTCGTAAAAGAGAAAGAATAACTAAAGCACAAGTCGCTTTTTTTTTTTGCATGAGCTAAACATCCAAACTCAAGAAAGTGAAATGAATGAAACAGACAATTTGCCATCTCCGGACATGAAAAACAAGTAAAAATTTTCTTGAACCCCTCGTATTTTGAATTGGACGATAGGGAATATATGGTATCAACTGTACCAGCACTTCAAATTATATATTATTTAAATATTCAAAAATACAAAATGTTAACTTGTACCTTGTAAGTTGTAATCTTTCGAAAATTTGGCTAGTCGTCTCTAAAACTTTGTCCACATAATCCACTCTTTCTGGGTAACATTTGAGGGCCAGGTTAGCTAATGATACTTGGAGAGAGATCATATCTTCCGTTGGTAAATCTACTCTAGTCTGCACAGAAATATATATATAAGTATTTTCATGTTTTGTTAATATTTTGCATTTAATGCTTTTAACGAAAGTAATCACATGCCTGTATTATCGCAGAAACTTGTTCAGAAAATACATCAAATAACTGAGAGATTTCTGGTGAATTGATAACTTCAGGAGTTTGTGAATATGTAGCTAGCCTATCTATTAAGGAAATTACAACATTTTTCACATTTACACCAGTTTGAAGTTGTGCGCATGATCTTAAAAATGGACTTAGTGTCGCTAAATGGAAATCATCAGGAAAAACCTATAAATAAAGAAGTACAGAAAAAAAATTAAATTTTTATTATTAACTCAAGTTTATTTCTGACAGATCTAAAGAAATATTTCCACGAGCCATGCACACACACACATACATACATATAAATGTATATGTGAATTAAAGATTTTTCATAAATTTTAATCATACGAACTTGAATTATGCATTCCATTAAATATTCTTGAGCAATTGCATCTCTACAGCTGACAACCTGTTCTAAGATTCCCGGCAGAACTAACTAGAAAACAAGAAATATTTGTAAATTCATCATTTCAATTTTGTGCAAATTACATTAAAATATAAATCATGGGATCTTGTCTTCCGAACAATACCATCAGTTTATCTCCACTGATGATCACTCATTACACAACCAGGGTCTGGAGAAGTAGCTGGCGTATATTATTTGCTAGTATATGTCCACAAAAGCAAGTCCAACTGACAACCTTACACACTAACTTTCATTGCTAACACATAAAAGGGTACACAAAGAGTATCCAGCAGATCTATTAGATAACACTAGAATTTGTTCTGTAGCATCCTTCACACAGTACAACTAACGGCTATAACCGACGCTTCAAATATCTTCTCGTTGAAAATTAAATATAAATAAAAGTCTAAACCTCTTCTATACTTTCTGCGACAGGTCCATCTTTTATAACTTCCCTAAATTTATGTACAGTCAGAACTTTTTTTTTTACCAAACTCAAATCCTTCTTCTAGTCCACTGCATTCTTCCGAGTTTAGGCTTCAGAAGACAGGACCGGATCACTAAGCTTATCATTTTTTATTATTTTATCTGGAGTAAAAATTATCTTTAAGATATGTATTGCAATTAAAGAAATCGCTTTAACTATGTAGATGATTATTGGCTAAATAATGGCATAGCAGTTCCCCTAAATTACTTCCGAACCTGCTTAATGACAGTGTTAACTGGGCACATATCTGAGTAGCTTCCAAGAACTGATCCATTTGAATGGGTTTAATTATGGTAGACGGTCCAAAATACCGTTTAGGGATCCAAATCGGATTGACGATAAAATGCTGCTAGCGTCTCATGAGTTAGTCTCATAAGTTGGATCGCTTATAGGAAGTCGTAGTTTAAGAAGTTATCCCTACATCATCGGGTTCCCACCTGCTCTCTTTTATATTTTTGCATATACCTAGCGACTTAGGCTTTCCGCCATTAGACGTCTCGCAGACCAATATCTTTGCCTGCCTCACATATTTGTCGTGGCACAGACATGACTTATATGACCGAGTCTAATACATAACTCCAAATAGAAGCCAGTCATTTCATCAGTCTCGCTTAAGGTACAAATAAGGCCATCGGTTAACCCAATGCTGTTTAAGTGTGCCTGGAGGAACATGCTCAGTCACAATCTTGTATATAGATGAAAAGCTATAAAATATCCAATCATCCTATGTCAGATTTTAGATTATCAGATGATCAGGTTCAAAAACTTTAGATTTTTTTTTAATTTAAGGCGCGTCAAACATCTATGGTAATTGGCGCCCGGAGCCTTCTCAGTGCATTGCCGGCCTCCGGACAGTGTCCTCTCGTTACAGACAATACTGTCCATCCCGGACAGTGAGCTGTAAATGCTCCTAGGAAGAAAAAAATCTAAGGGAAACATAGCTGGACTGGAACCCGGGTCCTCCGCGTGGGAGTCCTGATCGCTAGCCACTTAGCTATTCCCTTCCCTTTTAGATATTATGTGGAAAAACTAGGCTGTCTGTCCTCGAAGGTATTTTCCACTTTGCTGATAAAATTCGATACTCTGGGTCTAGGATTGGATTTCTAGTTTAGACCTGCTATTGTTGTTTTCTTTGAAGTGGTTCTATTAAAGCCAAGAAGGGCTTTAGATTGCGCATTATTTGGACCATCTAAACTGAGAAGTATTGATGATATTCTAACCATTCTGATTTTTCACTTTTCATCAATAAGAGTAAATTTTACCAGCCAATACAGTATTTATATTATCGTTGTACAATTTCAATTCAGGACAACATAATTATTCACATACGATACTCAATTTTCCGCCAACAGCTTGAGCAAATAAAAAAATGTATAATAAAAATACATACCTTGCAATACTTCTCCAAATCAATGCTCTCAAGCTGTGACAATCTGACAAGATTGGTGCCGACTAATAGTCTAAGCTCTTGACGTTCTCTTTCCCTTCGCTCACGTTCTCTGGAATGACCCTGGTGTTGCATTCTTACCCACAGCTTGTTCATCTCGGCAAAATTCATCAACACAAAATCTATAGAATCCTTCACCTGCGAGGAAAAAAGAAAGAAGTTCTGTTTTTATTCAACAATCCATGCTGAATCAGAATTATAGTCATTAACTGTTTGGAAGTAGTAGAATACATATTTATAATAAAGAAACTTACAGTTCCTTCATTTGGATCTGCAGCTTCAGCCGTATCCGGTAGAATATTCCGTACACATTGCAAAAGATAATTTCTTAAGAAAAGACCTCTCAACGGATGTTGCAGGCCCCGACACATTTCTACTAGATCTTTCATCAGCGCTTGCTTTAAACTAGGATTTGTCTTCATATAGATTAAACCAACAGTTATTAGCAAATACCTACAGCAGACAAAAAAAAAGTGTTAATACAACATAAATCCGACTGTTACAATATTTAATTCATTAAATATCCTAATGCTCGATATATTCAAACTATTATGTTAATAATTTTATATTTTTACTTACAATCTTGGTACAATATTTCCAAAATATTGAACAATTTCATAAAGATCGGCGACTTTTCTTCCTTTCTGAAATTCATCCAGCAAATATAATTCTAGATGACGTAACTGATCTGAAATTGCCATATCTAACATTTTTAAGATAAAGAAAAAAATTAAATTTAAACAAATTTCGTAATTTAGTGTTTTTACTTATCGTCTTTATTTCCATTCGAAGTTTGTAACATTACTTCGAGGCAAATGTAAGTAAATGGAATAAATAGATGTAGGAAAGCGGAAAAAAATTAAAAATATAAATTAACAATCATTATAGACACTTGGGATAACTCATTTAACTTTCTTTCGGTATTACTGCAATTAGCTGTTACTTTTTTTTGGTATGCGTTAATAGACCTCTAGGTTCAAAGTCTACAATTTATAACCGTTCCTCGGCAATTCCATAATTGTAGTAAACTTTTGATTAAGTATTTCTGAAAGACACTAACTATTCTGGAGTCATATCTGACCCCAATTTAAATAAATAAAAATATAGTTTACACTTGGAAACATAGAGCACTCTTAGAATGTAATTTTTTTATGTTCAATAGCTTTTGCCCATGTTTCAGCTATTACCTTATTGCGAATTAGCAATCCCCGGAAATTTGGATATGCTGTCAGTATCTTTGATGATTATTAAGTTAAGTTGTGCATAATTAAACTAATAAGTTTATAAAAAAAAGTATAATCAGCAATAACTGAGGGTTATGAATAATCTAACCGAAATGGTTCTGAAGAAGCTTCGAGGAGTACAATTAAGCCAAATATCATCAATATTGTACACTAATTGTGAGCTTTTGCTGTTAAACTTATTCTGATTCATGTAAGAGAATTTCCTCTCTTTTATGACAATTAATTCACACTATTGAAGTATTTATCAATAATTATTTGGAAACTTGAATAGTCAATAGTCTACTTCCAGTAGAACATGGAACTGTTTTCAACCTATGCACTGTCTTAAATCTATAAATCTTCAAACTTAATGCAAAATGATTAATTTTTCCTGCGCAGTATTACTTTTTATTTCATAAGAAATTACAGCAATATAAATAATTCCACCCAGCAATTTAAAGGATACAAAGTTCATAATAACTTTTTGGAGAAAGTAGAGATGTTCGTAATTCTGATAGCATTAAAGAAGCTTGTTTTAGGGCATCCATAAGCTTTCCTTTATCTAAATTAAGCTTCATCTCGAACGCCTGTTCTTTAACAATGCTCAAAGCATCTGCTAATAATTTCTCCTGTTTATCCAATGCTTGTGTTTGGGAATTCATGTTCACTCTTTAAACAAACAAGAGAAAAAAAAACGAGATTACTATAAAGCAAATCTGATTCAGTAAACAAAAAAAAAATGACCTTTAACTTCAATTAATTAACTTAAAACACCGACAACCACAATGAAACCTACTCGACTGTACACCGACTTATAATCAGCTGATAATTCCAAAGACATTGTTGATTTAAAAAGTATAGGCAACTGCTAAAGTATAGTGAAAACTGGAAAAAATTATTGATAAAGATTACTACCAGATTTAATTTAAATAAAAAAGAATATATGGCTTTTCCACAAAATATAACCTGTAAAACTTTCTATAAGTTATTTCGAATTAACAAAAAAATATTTAAGCAATTTAAGATGAATATTTTTTCTTCTAGAAAATCTGAAACATTACTGTTTTTAACAAATGGCAAACGAGTGCATTTTAAAAATTTCTGGCAAGTTTTAAAAATAATTTCGATTAACATTGAATTGAAATCATTAGAAGTGTAATGGAATAGATAGATTTTGAGGGGAGATTGAAGTTAGTATTTAAGCTGAGACACCCTGCACTTCTGTCTAAAACGAAGTATATCAAATATAAGGACATAACGTCCTTGTTGTTTTTATATGAACTTAACTAAATAAACAAATTAAAATAGTTTTTGGCGAAAAGACAAAAATGCAACATAGTTCTGAAAATCGGATATATGCACTTTCTTTTTGTTTGATGCGAATTGTTTCTATCAATAAATGCATATTCATTCTACATTGAATACAGAATGTTCGCAATGTTTAAAAGGTTTCTAAATTTAAAACTTGATCGAAATTTTATAGGTATAAAAGCTAATAAAACAACCATCTTGTTGGTAAACAATTTGAAGCAGTTTACTTTTTTTCATATCGAATAAGAATATTAAATTTTATATTGCATATACTGGACTTTCATAGTCATTCTTGTTATGTAAGATACATTAGTATTTATTTAGGAATATTTAACCATTTTATTATAGTTTATGACATGAAATCCGCCCAAGTATAGATCTCTTTAAGTTTCGAGGGCTGAACTTGTATCTGTAAATATAATCGATGACTGTATCGGAGGAAGCCAAATTAGATTTAGGTATACATTTACTTTTTTTATAAATATTTTAAGTGTAACTTGAAGAAACATTCCCAAATAGTTTTTAAGATTTCGAATGCACGGCATTTTTAAAGTGGATTTTATTAGCACAAATTATTAACTAAAACTCACATTGAATGGACATCGATTTTTTTTTTCTTCATATTTCTTGCTTAATTCATATGTTCAACTTTTTTGAACTATCAACAAAAAAAAGTAATGTATAAAATACTTGTACAGCGAACTGGTCTCGACAGAGGACAAACCTTGACCTTAAAATGCAGACGTTTTTACAGTAAGTTATTTAAACACACACAAGATTGAGCCAACTAATTTTTTAACAAACATTGAAATAGAAACATTTCAATAAAATAATTTTGTTTCCAAATATACAAAGCCTGAAATTCTGTTGTTTAATTAAATGAAATGTTTGACGTTGCCGTATTAAAAATTACCCAAATGGGGTTAAGAGCCATTTATGAAATTTTCAAGTCAATTGCATCAGCCTTTAAGAAGTTATTGACATTTGCAGGCAGAGCGGGACGCAAAATTTTAAAGTACCAAATTTAAATTTGAAAACCTATACTTCAGAGAAAAAATAGCGTCAAATTGTATGGATAAGTATGAAAAGAAAAAAATGGAAAACTCAGGAAGCTTGAAATCAGATAAGTTTTGATGAAGTCTAACAGAAGGTGCTAACATAAAATGGAGTCATATCAAGAAAAAATCTGTTGTGAAACACTCACTCAACTTTCTCTTATTGCAGGTTACAGTATTGTAACTGGCCATTTTTCTTGAAACATCATGCCACATTGAAATAATACCCCACAGTCATGGCCACGTCTACCAAAAACCGTTCAGGAAAACCCAGCAGATCATCTCCAATTTGGTCAGGAAGAGCACGACGGAAACCCACAATGGACAACCCCCTCTCACAGACGCTTAGCAATCTTAGCATTCGAATACTCCAGCCCTTCATTCCGCAAATTACTTCATTTCTTTCAAACTTAGTTATAAATCTATTTCAAAATAACAATGTACAAACTGAATCATTCTTCCATAGACAACATGCAAACGGTCTAAAATCGAAAGCTTCTTTTTTCTGCGAGTTCCTGAACAGATATAAAATTGATGTAGCTTGCGTTACGAAACACATTTTGACACATTTAGAATTCCAGGATACCAAGTATACAGAGCATACAGACTTACCGACCATGCCTCAGGCGCAGTTGTTACAAGCGCACTTTGAAGCATAACGAACTGCCTCGATTCCAGCTACAATCTCTTGAGTGCGTTAGAATATGCCTATATATTAGACAAACAGCACTGCACATCCTTTGTGCCTACCTCAAACCAGGAGCGAAGACCTCCTGGAAATATTTCCAATAAATCCAACGATACTGATAGAGGATCTCAACAGCGAACATAAATTAGGAATGCAGAACTACAATCGCCAATGGACGCTGACTACTAAACTTTCAAGTGGTATCTTAGTAAATGCACCTGTCGAATCAACTTCTTTCCAAACCAGAGAAATTACTTCTGTGACATTCTAGTCATAAGCCTTATACGGAACTTGAACACTCCATTGTTTCAGACTGGTTAATTGACTATCTACCCGTTCTAGCTACCCTACAGGAAGAATAGTCTGAGCCACCTCTCCCAATATTGATCACAGGAAAAAGTGACTGGGACACTTTTAAAATGGGACCAGAAAACATGATCAAAATTGATATGTTTTTATTTGCACAGAATGGCGTAAAAGGGATGCAAGACCCCGCAATGAGGGGGGGCCCCGCCCGCAATAGTCGATACAAATTAGTATAAAAAAGAACTATGTATTGTAAATTTACTGCTAATTAATTTTTGTTTTTGTTAATTACAATTTTTTATTTATTTTACCTTAATAAGTTACATAAGATCAATTTAAATGGTATTTTTCGATAATCTTATGTGTACTAAAACAGCTTAATCCTGTCAGGTTCTATGGTGCAGTTATTGCTACAGATACAGCTAGATATGGGGGCATTTCTTTGATGTTTTTATAATGTAATGATTAATAATGTTTATTTTTATAACAGTGCATTATATATTTATTAGTAGATTCATTATTACATGTCTACATTTTCGATGTTTAGAACCATCACCCATTAGAAAATAATATTCACTTTTCAAAAAATTATTATGATTCAACATACAAAAAAGATTTTGATTTAATTTCAAAATCAAAACCAAGAATGATTTAATTTCTGATTTTGATTATGCGTACGGTGAATATAATGAGATTTATAACGTGAGACTGTATTTATTTATTTGTTTGTGGTTTTGGAGTTTGCATTAACATTTTAGTTTTTATTGAGGCAATTGACATAAAGAACTATTTGTTGCGGTTGGGTCCGCAGAGCTGGAAACTGAAGGGTCCAAAGATAATAAGACAAAATGAAGTAGGTTATCACGGAAAATATCTCTTAAGGACTACTGGTAGCTTCTAGTAGCCTGCAACTGTCAATGTAGTGGTGAAAAAAAACACCTCACACCCAACCCACAGCTTTTCAAAGTTAAGCATTTCCACGTCTTGCAATGTTAGCTCTGCAGCCTCTTCCACTTCTCTCTTGTGGCAATGGCCAGAGGAGTTTAAAGGAAAAAAAAATTCCGAGATATGGGACTTTTGAGTGGCGCAGGCTATTTGTAGATTTATTGTAGCATGGTTTTTGTGCTTCTTTCGATTCTTCCGAAACATAACTTGGTTCATGTAAGAAATTTTGGTGAATTATGTGACCTAGTGGTAGTGAACACATCCTAGTTACGTCACTGATTGTACAGTTAGTATTCCAACTTTAAAGGAAATCATTACAGTCGTTTTCGAGAATATTTCAAAAAGACACAAAAATCTATTCTGTAAAGTTGCATTTCCGTATTGTCTTCAAATCGCATAACCTAACTGTCTTCAAATCGCATAACCTAACTGTCTTCAAATCGCATAACCTAACTGTCTTCAAATCGCATAACCTAACTGTCTTCAAATCGCATAACCTAACTGTCTTCAAATCGCATAACCTAACTGTCTTCAAATCGCATATCCTAACTGTCTTCAAATCGCATAACCTAACTGTCTTCAAATCGCATAACCTGTCTTCAAATTTGGAATTCTAAGATACTTCTAATGTGTATATTAATATTACAATAGTACTACAATATAGTAATAATTCTACACAGTAATCCTGACGGGTACCTCATAGGACAGCTTAACCTTACTGTTCCCTCAGAATCTCCAAAAATCAATTTTCCCTGGCAAATTTTACTAACAAAAAAAAGCTTTAGTATTTATGTCTGTAGTTACAAGAAATTTCAAGAAATCCGCTGAAGCCGTTTTCGAAAAAATCGCGAAAACTGAAAGAAAATAAACTTCGCACTACCGATGGATTTTAATATTTTTGACTATTGTTGGTTGGTTTTTGCTCGAAAATTTCATTTTCGGGATTTTGATGGATTTTGCCCGAAAACTTTGACAGATGCAGTCGTAGTGCCTGCATGAAAGGCCAAGTTTGAGCTTATGATTTTTCGTTTTTACTTATTTTGTACGCGCACACACAGCCTAAATATTTGTTGCTACTCCGGGGAGGAACCTCAAACATCCATTTCTGGTGAAAACTGAATTTCTATTTTCTGAAAAGTAAGAGAAAGTAATTGGGATTTGGAGCAATATATCTTCAGCTGTAAATTATCGAATATTTCTTCAATTTGAGTATACAGTCATAAAAAAAAAAAGTTGTAAATTTGGATTTCTATAATATAACTAATGAACGACAAATATTATCAGAACTATCGAAATGTAACTAGGATAATTGTATAAATAAGTAAAGGTTATTTGAAATTGAAAATAATTTAATTTCGTCACACGAGAGTAGAGCTTCCTTGTCCTTACGAAAAAGAAGTGGGATAGAAGTAACATATAAAGATGTTTGTATTTTCGAACCAGTTTCATTTAGTCACTTCTAGCACAAATGTGTGGTATTGCAGTGTAGTGTTTTCTTTTTTTTAACTATGTAATCAGATCAACTAGCTAACTGAACAAAACTAAAAGCTAATTAATTGTAAAAGGTTTCTGTTAAGAGTTACCCAAGATAATTAGGGACTTTCTATATCGTATTTATTGAACAGGAATGAACATAATTCAATTTTCAAAATGTTGTTTTCCTTAATGTTACTGCTAGCGAGTTTTCTTACCATTATATTGAAGTGTAATGGGTGAGGTATTTTTGTTATAATTTTAATTGTAATTCTTAAGTAATCAGATATCATTTTCTAACAAAATACTTATATAATTATTTTTAGCGACGCTGAATTATTTAAATATAGAACTTACGAAGAAGTGAGTTTAATTTTTTCATTAATAAATTTAAACAAAAAAACATTTATTTACATGGATAATGTTCTTGATAGATCAATGAGTTCTTGGAGGAAGCTC
Source organism: Triatoma infestans (assembly GCA_011037195.1). Lineage (NCBI taxonomy): Eukaryota > Metazoa > Arthropoda > Insecta > Hemiptera > Reduviidae > Triatoma > Triatoma infestans. Next base: position 93,670 of record JAAEAF010003246.1, on the reverse strand, counting down.
AAGCAAAGCATAACGATATAGTAAACACTTTTACTATTGGTTTTTCGGGCCAAGGAAGATCTATTAATGGTATAAAAATCAGCACCAGTGATAATGAGAAAATCAAAACAGCTGTCCTGATAGACGCCGGAGTACATGCAAGAGAATGGATTGCTCCAGTTGTATTACTTTACACTGTACATCAGCTGCTTGAGAATCCTTCTTGTACTAGTTTAACTGATAAACTTGACTGGTATTTTCTGCCGATGATTAATCCTGATGGATACGTCTATTCTATGGATCCCCAAGGGGTATGAGATATACTTTTTTTTTACTTTATTTTCTCTTATTCCTAGAAAGAAGAAGTATTGCGACCATGTCAAATTTTCGATATTGAGTTTTCCCCGGCAATAAACATTTTGAGGACTCCAGAAAATTTTTTTTTTTTCTAAAGAAAATGGTCTTCGTGTATGTGTTTGTGTGAACAAAATGTGTCAAACCTTAGTCCTCCATTTAGGGCACTACCTCCGCACCTTGACTCGAAGGTTTCGGGCATAACCCATCAACCGGAAGTGCGGACTTTTCTGAATAATTTTTTGCGATTTTCTTGAAAACGGTTACAACAATTTTTTTAAAAACTTTTTATTCTATCTGTACAGTATCCATATCTACTACTTTTTTTCAGAAGATTTTCCCAGGAAAAATGATTTTTTGGAAGAGGAGAAAGGGTTTGCTCAGTAAAATGTATGGTCTCACCGCCTACATAATATTAATATACGTTGGAAGCAGAATTCCAAATTTGAAGAAATCAATTAAGGGAAGTGCAACTTTACACAAGAGGTTTTTGAATTTTTTCGATAACAGTTACAGTGATCTTTAAACTTGGAATACTTGCTGCACAGATAATATGTATATTTTTAATGAGATGTTTGTACGACAATGGCCGGAGGAGTTTTTAAAGAAAAAAAAAAAATTCTTTCTTTCTCTACGTTCCGGGTACCATTGGTGCCCTTCTTCAGGAGCTCTTTAGGGTAGGAGAGGAGTGAACGTTGAGACTGAAATCTCCTCTCTTACCCTAAAGAGCTACTGAAGAAGGGCACCAATGGTACCCGAAACGTAGATCAAGAAAGAATTTGTTTTTTTCTTTAAGCTGCTTTGGCCATTGCCGTACAAACACCTCATTGTAATTTTAAGGCCTGACGACGATTTGAATACTGCATTATATTTTTTTTGTAAAATGGATGTTGAGGTTCGTTCTTATAAAAAAAAAAAACTCTTTCAAATTTTCACCAACGTTTTCTTCTTATTGTCAAATTTAACGCAAATTTATTGTCTTCTTCAGGGTAAAAATTTTCTTTTGTAAACTACAGTTTAATTTGTGATTCCATCACCAAGTGTTGATGTACCAACACCAAAGCATCATTATTTTTATTGGAACATTTTTCTGAAAAAGTGAATTTTTCAGAGGTTTTGGAGCGATCTTCATTTTGAATTAAATTTGCACAAGCTTTCTTGGTTTTGTCAGAAGACGAACCACATTAGACCATTCAGTTAAAAAAGTATAAACCCTGCCAACGTTTTTAATGTGGCCTAGCTAAACATAGTAAACTTAGTAATTTTAAAAAAAATTTGTTGATTAAGTTGTATTAATTAAGGGTATTAACCACTTCTTCACAACCAGATTTTTTTTCTTATAAATTTGCTCTTAATCAGTGTTGCCAATTATTTTGTAGATAATGGGGTCTGTGGGAAAAAATCAAAAGTGATACAAAAATGATAACTATTGAGAAAAAAAAGAAGAAAAACTAGCGCGAAACACCCACACGACTTTCAGTTACTGCAACAACTACAGTTTTTGAATATGTGAATGGGTCCGCAATGCTGGATAACATCTGATATTTTATCCTTCGTGGCATAAACGTATAAAACAATACATATAAATGGTGGAGGATTTTTCGAACTCAGGCGCTGTAATTGTAAGAGAATATTATTTATTTTTTTAATTAAGTCGCGTCAACGTCTGAGGTCAATGACATTCTCATTGCACTGTTGGCCTGTGTAGCTGTAAGCAAAACTGTGACATATTCATACGATTTTCTTTCGCAGCATCAATTTCCAGTTTTCAAATTTTCTTTAAACTTCAAATTACAGCAACCTTCTCGGTAATTCTTAATATTATTTGGTAATGTGAATCTTATTGCTTTCTCTCAACAATAAAAGATTACCGGAAATATGTTTGAGAGTCCCAAGAGTCCAAGAAGTGGTTTTTAGAAAATCTGGATTTTAGATAGTCTGGATGTGCATGTATGTGAACAGCACAGCGCAAAAACAGAAATTTCAAACTAGACATTCCATTTGGCTATCACCATAGGATTCGACAGGAACTTATCTGTCAAAATTCTTCGGCCGGATCTTCATTGTTATGTCAATGGAAGAATCTAAACTTAATAAAAAAAAACAAAGCTCATACTCCAAAATCCTCTTTAAAGAACTTCCTCGGAAGAATTTTCAAATAAAAACGATAGGTCTCTGTATGTATAGTTTGTATACGATTTATTGAAATCTATCAATGTTTTAATAGAGAAAAGCTCAAAAAAACTAAAAGAAACTGTTCCGGAAAGACGCACTTCCGGCCAACCTATATTTTTTCAAAAACGAAATTTTGGCAACATATTTAATTCTAATTAATATTATTTAGATGAAGAAATAGTATAACTAACTTAAATAGCCCTTTTGAGGGGCCAATTAACCCACCTCTCCTCTACGCTTAAATGACTTTTTCCAGAGAAATGTTTCAAATTAAAGTAGTAGCTCTTAATATGTCTAGTGATCTACCAAGTTCAAATGAAAGTAACAACTGAAAAAAAACAAAAACAGATCGATAAATGGTGCTTTTGTAAAACCTACTTTTGATTCTATAGTATGGACTTTTAATACCTATTTTTTAAGAAAGCGACCGGAACGGGTTATCCTTAGCGTTCTAATGCATTTTATGATTAACTCTTGCGAGTTACACTGTAAGACCTCTACGGCTGTATGCTTTTCTTTACAAATTTGTTATACTTGTTCGTTCCGACCGATTCGTTCTCGTTGATTTTTTTTTTTACTACATGTTTTGTTTACTATTTTTCCTTTGAAAAACAATAGAATAGTATTTATAGTGTATTTCTAATTGTTTTTAGAGGGATATTGGGGTCTGTCAGTTAGTTTAAATTTATTGGTTTTGATATTTGATCATCAAATATCTCGTTAACATCAAGCCATTATTTCAGAAGGAAACTAAGCTTTCTTTGGGTTTAGGTTAATTTGTGTAACTTATTAACACGATGTATAGAATTAAAAATTCAATTGGAATGTTTTTTGTTTTTAGGACAGACTATGGCGGAAAAATAGACCTATCAATACTAAGGCCTATTGTCAAGGTGTTGATCTAAATAGAAATTTTGGATATTTCTGGGGAGGTAAGCGATGCAAATTCAAAAATGACCTAAAATTAGTCATCCTACTTGGTAACTCTTGAGATATTTATTGTTGCCAGGATTAGGTTCCAGCAATAATCCTTGTATGTTCAGCTATAGAGGACCATTTCCATATTCCGAGCCTGAAGCGCTAGCATTCGCTCAATTTGTAATGTCAATTAAAGACAATGTTAAATTATATTTAACATTACATAGTTCAGCCCAGGTAAATACTAAAAGTTAACTTTCATCTCATTAGTATGCAATTGAAAATTATTTGTATAGAGAGAGGTTATTATTTATTCGGTTGACGAGTTTAGGATGTGAATTGTAGTCTTTGTTTTTATTTTTTTCTTTTCAAGGCATCACCTTTTTTGAATTAACCTTGACTTAAATTTTTCACTTTCTCTAATCATTTTATTAGCATATGTGATCTATCAATACTAATGTTTTGTAATTAATTTTACTGATATTACCTAGAAAGTGTTTCATATATCTTAATTAAAAATTTAAGAGAAATATATTATATATATATATTTAATTTATATATATATATTTGTTGGTAAGAGTCTTATATATATATACATTGTCTTTCTATTGATTACGCCATATGATTTGAAATTTGCCCTGCACCCCCAAAATCAATTTCCTTTGAAAAAAAATTGCAAACAAAAATTAGACGTCTCATAAGTTGGGGACCAAGTTTTAAGAAACCCACGTTGGCATAATCCAGAAAATTATGAAATTGGAAACCCGGTTCAGCAAAATTCTGTACACTTCCGAACAACCAGTTTTTTCAACATCGCTGACTTAGGGCACATCTGAGACCATATCCATCTGAGACCTTATAACATCTGAGACCTTATCCGTCTTTAACGTGCCTTTTTTTTACTAATGCAATCGTGTCAGATTTTCGAAATCGAGTTTTCAACGGAAATACATTTTTTGAAGTCCCGTGAATACGAAATGTTTTTAGCGAATAGTCTGTATGTATTTGTATAGCAGAATATTGCAAAAACGGAAAGTCGCGGGAAGGTATTCCGTTTAGGCACCACCACCACCACCACCCACATCTGACACCAACATTTCAATCAAAATCCAAATTTAAACAAAATAGGTTAACCGGAAGTGCGATTTTATAGAATAGTTTTGGAATTTCCTGAGAAATGGTTACAATGCTGCATAGAATGGAATGCTTGCTGCATAGATAAAAACGTATCACTTTTATTGAAACATTTTTTGAAAAAATTGTTTTTAGAGGGATATTGGGGTCTGTCAGTTAGTTTAAATTTATTGGTTTTGATATAGACCGCTCCACATAAGGCCGCTCAAGTAAAATCCCACTACCATGTCTATGGCCAGCCCAACTAAACATTCTAAAGTTGCACTTTTAAAGAAAATTTCTTGTTTTAATCAGATTAAGAGAAAATTTGTATTAATTGGACTAACGAAAGTCTTGGGACAGTTTCACAGCAGATTGTTTTTTGTTTCTTCTGACTGATTGCGATTCTCCTCATCGTGAAAGTAAGGCTATCTCACTTCTCTGCCGAACAAGTAGTCTGGACTGATTGTTAATTCCAATTTACATGTAGATCCCTAACTGATGAATCTAAAAAGATTTTTGTTAGGCTGATCACACATTTGAGTTGTTTTTATTCTGACGCACAAGATATTATTTCCGCATAATTGTATCTTCGAAAATTTGTTTTCCTTAGATATGTGAAAGTAAACAAAATATAAACTAAATTAGCCTTCCAGGTTTGAAGAAATAGTGCAGTTTCGATAAAATTTCGGAAACTTTAATCTCTCCTATAAACTCTTTCTCCCGTTTAACCAAATTGTTTAAAAATTCGAATTCAAACTATCCGTTTAATGTATCTTTATATTACACCTACAGTGTTCGAATTGGCACTTTTAAAGGAATGCTTAAGTCTGAGAGGAGGGTTTCCGAATCTTCAAAAATAAAGATGATAAACCATTCCGTACGAGTGTGGTAGACTGCCAAATTTATACCAAATATTTGTGATTATTTTTTTTAAATATTGCATAAAACTGAACAACCTTTAAATAAAGACGCATTCCCGATTGACGGCTTTGACTGAAACTTTCATGTGATTCCAGGTGATAAGTTTGTAAGTACTTACTGCAGTTTTTCGTTTTTTGAGTCACACTGTTCATATAGAAACAACAAAAAGAGAGACCAACTTCTAAAAACTACTTTTTGGACTCGGAGGTCTTCGTTACATGTATTTTCGCCACAAAAAATTTCAACAATTTGATATAATGGCATGAAAAAGTTCAAAAAATTGTGTGAATGTTTTTATGGAGAAAATCGCAGACAAAACTGTTTGGTAAATTCGCACTTCCAGAAAACGAGATTTTCAAACTCCCAATTTTCGCCACACATGTAATTCTAATAAATTGTATTAGATGTAAGATTTTAAACTAAAGGAGCACTTTAGACGAGAACATAATACCCCCCCCAAAGCACGTCTAAATGAATTTTCCCGGAGAAATGTTAAAAGTAGATGTTCTATCTCTTGTTAATATACCAAGTTTAAAGAAAATCGTTGGAGCTGTTTTAGAGAAAATCGCATTAAAACTGAAAAATCCACTCAATAATCTGTTACTTCCGGTTGACCGATTTTTATCAAAACCTTATTGTCAGGTCCCCTGTTGGAACTTCTAAGAGAGAGAAACACTTTATTCGTAAAGAATTGCCAGTGGGGCTGCTCGACAATGTCAAGTTGCTAACACACAGCTTACCAATCAATCGAACTGACATAAACAAAGAAAGAGGAAACAATACATTATTACACAGATTAAATCATGAAACAGATAATTTTGTTTTGTTATTGTTTTCCACTTTTCGACAACAGACGTGTGTGCGCAAAGTCTAACTGTAGATGTGGTGGTTAATGATGGCTAGAGAGTCTATAATAATCTCCTCCGTTAGCCTCGGCAATATATTCGGGTCTATACCGACCTCGTCCCAGAATTCCACCGTTTTCTTTGGAATAGTCCCCCGAGCACCGAACCATAGACCACGCACTTTATAGTCCCGTTCCCCAAACATATCTCTATACTTCTCGGAGAGATATGTAATACATTTGGTATAAATGGCACGCTTTTCTGTGTCGACCTTATCCCCCTGGTGTGGATCGTTATTTTCATAACGCACCGTCGGATCAATGATGTACGCTAGTCTGCTGTCCCTTTTAAAGGCCACTATATCTGCATATCGCGCAGAGCCCTCATCATCAACAGCGTACACTTCCTCAAAGCAGGTATAATCAAGAGCCCTAAGAGACTCTGCGATCGCGTGCTTGACCCTGTGATGCCGCCTAGTCACGAGGAGCATATTGTGTGGACAATTTCCGAGCACATGTGCCGGTGTTTCGTTCTCTCTACCGCATTTGCGGCAGAGAGGTCCAATATCTCCTGCTGAACTCGTGGCAACTCTGGGAACGACCTTGAGTGGAGCATTTTATGTTTAATTTTATCGCGTTGATCCACTCCGAGCCTGAGAGCACTTGCTTATTGTTGATGTACTTATTAACTGAATATAAAGGTTGAACTTTATGTTATTTTCCGTTTTTGAGTAATGCAGACCACCCCCCACAGATAAATTTCTAAAAACCACTTTTTCGTACTCAGGGGTTCTCAAAATGTGTATATTTGGTGAAAAGTCGCAATACTTTCTCTTACCATATGCCATATTTTCTATGGTAAAAGAAAGTAAGTGATAAATAACACTAGAAAAACCAATGGATAAAAAAATTTTAATGGATGATGTAGATTCTTGAGGAATTTGGTCAGTTTATAAAAACAAAATTTACTCGGCCAACGTCTCGTCTTATATTAAGACATCATCAAGGCAACAAAATATAAATAGCAATGATACATAAAAATACAGCAAATCTTGCCTTGTATACAAAAAGATGAAAATGATAATAATAATTTTACTATCATGTACCTTTTATTATATTTATTTCATTTTTCATGTATAATTATACCCGAGATTTTTTTATAATCAGATACAATTTTGGATGCCAGAACCTGTTTCAATGAACTGCACAAATTCAATCAACCTGTTTCAATTAACAAATTCAAATTACATAAGAAATTGCAATACTTAGTAAATACCAAATACGTAAAATAACCTAAAAGGCTTGGAGAAATGACAAAAATGTAACCTCAACATAAATGATATTATCTAATCAAATTACATACAATACATTGACTGAGATTAGAAATGTCAGATTTTTTATCAAGCATTTAATACGCTTTTGATCAAGCAAATGTCAAGCTTTTATCTCTTTATTTGGTCCATTTGTCATGAACAGTCTTTCAAATTTATTAAACTAGTAATTCCCCAATCAGCTGATTTCATGTTATTTGTCTGTTCGTTTTTTATTGAAGGCCATCATCTACCCATGGGGTTACTCAGATTTAGTGCCTCCTGATTGGATGGAATTGGTATGATTATTTATTACTTCACAATAATAATAATTATTAGTAACAATAATACATATATTCATATTTTGTTCTCATTCAAGGAATCATTAGCAAAAAAGTCTGCAAGTGCAATAGCCTCCATTAATGGTACACAATATTTAGTTGGTCCAACAACTCATATACTAGGCAAGTTTAACATTATTGCTTACTTTTCGTTATTTATCGTTTATTATATATTTTTTGGTAATCGCACTTTAATATTTACTGACATAGAAAATAGTCTGTTGGCTTGTCCATCTCAGTAGTCATGTGAGTTCGGCTGAGTCGGCTTTTGGCTCCTTGGATGTAGGTCCGACACAGATCCATCTTTACCTCTGCGTGAAAGACCGAGCAAGCCCCTACAATCACACTGAGTCGGTTTTTTCATATTGTCAAGTCCGATCCCACGTATTTGTTAATTCATCGTTCGTTCGTTATTTGTACGTTAACGGAAATAATCAAATATCGCAGTTGTCATCATATGTTCTCAACATTTTAAATAAGTTATCCAACACTTTTAAAAATTATATATAAATATAAAAATTATATTGGATAATTTATCTGAAAAATTATTAGTTATAAATTGCTAACAGGCTTGCACTGTAATTATAATAAAAATTGTAGTTACTTCCATATCATTGTCAGCGACTTCCTAGATGTTTTAAGGACACGGCCGTCTTTTATATTGTAATTAAAAAAAGTAAAACACCGAGTAAATGTAAATAGGAAGAATTTTAATAGTATAAATCAATTTTTGATATTGTAAAGTATGTAATGATATATGCGGGTGGTCCGCAATGCGGATAACATCTAGTATTTTATCCGTCCTAGCATGCATATTGATTTTGTTCCTGACCGGTTTCGGACTTTCATCCATCGTTTGGCAAATTCACCAAGTTTGTGTAGAGAGTTCACATCAACGTTTCTGTTACACTTATACTTGTTGGTGCTACGTTGAATGTAATGAAATATTGCATTTTAAAAATTATCTTTAATGAAAAAAAAATATGCAGTATATATTTAAAATTTCTAGAAAATATAAAAATTAAACATTTAACCAATAAGTACAGTTAGAATAAATTATCCTATATGATCATTATTATCAATTGGTTTGCGTGGCTCAATTGAGCCGACTCACTGATAAGTTCTTGCTAAGGATCCAGATCTGATGAACCGGCTTACTAAAAAGAACGGTATACCCCATGACTATCGCGTTCGTTCCCGAATATTAGCGATATATATATATATATATCGATCTAAAAACTATCGATAAAATATCAAATCAGCTTCAGAAGGACCAAACTTTGAGTTCGTGAATCCAAAATAAATTAAAGAGGAAGAAAAAAAATTGTCCCTTCCTCAGACAATAGAATGTTTTAATAGTATTTTTATTTTTAGGTGCTGGAGCTGGGGGTAGCGATGATTGGGCCAAAGGTACAGCTGGAATAAAGTATGTTTATACAGTAGAACTTCCAGGGCCTCAGTACCCGCTTAGCGGGTTCCATCCGCCTGTTGAAGATCTTCCTATAATATGCAAGGAAGCATTCGAAGGAATTAAAGTTTTCGCAGAAGGAATTTTATGATCTTTGAAAAATTTATATGTACACACAGGAATATTGCTTCTTTTTTTTTAAGTTACTGTAAATACATGTACATAAAAGGAAAAAAAAGAGATAAATAAATATAATAAGAAATAAGTGCGAAACACGTCTTTCTCTTACGAAATTATTACAATTTCTGTCTTCATTTTTTTAACAGGTTTAGATGGCCTAAGCATAAATTAGAATTGGTGAGGAATGTGATTGCAATTTATGGCAGCGCTCCTATCGGAGTCCGGTCAAACTTGCCACTGCAGTTTCAAGGTTACTTATCTCTATCTCAGATTTCCTATAGCGCTCTAAATCAATTTTTATCGAAATGTTCCGAATAAAGGCTAGCATTCCTAAATGGATTATTTTAAACTTTGCAACTATACATGCCATTAGCTAAAACATTTTTGTTTGCATTTAGTGAACGTCAAAACATATATTTCTCGTGAAAACTCAATTCTAAAATTTGACATGATCGTAATACTTGCTCTTACCAGGAGTTGAAGAAAGTGAAAATTCCGGTATAATATATAATCTTATTGCTATTCTCAACTTTCTTCAAATATGACATTTTTAACTGACACTTCCAAGATGTTTTAAGGACATGCCATCTTTTATATTGTAATTAAAAAAAGTAAAACACCGAGTAAATGTAAATAGGAAGAATTTTAATAGAGTGTAAATCAATTTTTATACACCTAGAAGGTTCCCCCCCCCCCAGGTTATTAAATGTTCAGAAATAGCACTTTTGAGGTTTATAGCTTAGTCCCCCGGAACTACCACTTACGGTAAATGTAGTTTCTCAAAAACACTGTTTATCCAAAAAGATATACAAATTTGTAACATAACGGTTAGGCCGAATCTACAAAGTAAGACCAGCCTTGAAGACAATAGATCCGAACAAACAACTGGTTAGGACACCTGCTTGCAAGGGAACTGAATTGCCATTAGTCAGAGGTCGGCCTAAGTTAAGATGGAAGGATGAGGTGAAGGGCGCCTTCCAAAAGAGAATTCTCGGCTGAAGCAGAAAGATCCAAAATCGTAAAAAGCTGGAAGAGGCTATGTAAACTATCTCGTTTATTACTGCTTAGCTAATAGAAGAAAAGTGTTATGATGATGGTGATATACAATCTCCAATTAAACGTGAAAATTGCAAATTGAATCTAGTAAAAAATTGGATTCCGTTTAACCTATATTGATCCTGGTCTTCTAGTCGAATCTCATAGTGATAATCAAGCTATATTATCAATTTCAAAGTTTCGGTGGAAATACCATTTCCAAAATCTAACATGACCGTAGGAAAGCTTCCTCTTATAGCTGTAAGAAAAACTAAAAGGTTGATACAATCGAAAAATTAAGGATAAAGGTTAGCATAAATTGTCCAGAAATGTTGTTTTTAAAGGAAAACGTATAAAATTTTCTCATACTCTATTAATATGAATGTTTATTACTTAATTTTCACAGCTGCTCTAAGTTTAGCAGATCTACTTCTAGGATTAGCTACAACTTCTTCATTTGTTGGTGTAATCACGTGTTTGGTCAGCATGAGCCAAGTCGAATCTTTATGTTGTTCAGTATCAGAACAGGCTAGATGACTAGTATACTGTAGAGGTAGGGGATTGGCAGAATTTTCCAAAAGATTACCAGTTAAATGTCTTTTAACAATGGTATCTTCTAACGAATGAAATGAAATAGTTACTAAAGTACCACCTAATTTTAAAAAATGTTTAGCCAATATCATACCATAATCGATTTCATTCAATTCATCGTTGACAAATATCCGTAAAGCTTGAAATATTTTCGTGGCTGGATGCGATGGACGGCCGATTTTATCTGTTCTACTTGGTAGGATAGCGGAAACAAGATTGGCTAGGTCAGTTGTAGTCTTAACTGGAGTGAATGTATAACGATTTTCAATAATTGCACGAGCAATTTTACGAGCATTCTTTTCTTCACCATATTTTTTGAAGATTGCGTATAAATCTTGTTCATCAGCATACTGGAGAATGTCGGCCGCTGTAGGTGAATCTGAATTAGGATTCATACGCATATCAAGTGGTCCAGTTTTGCTCAATGCAAATCCTCTTTCTGCTATATCTAATTGTCCTGATGAACATCCATAGTCAAAGAGGATTCCATCAACCTCTTTAACATTTAAATCTTTCAATAACTGCGGTAAATCACTAAAATTACCATGAACAGGATATATCCTATTTGGATGTTCAACTGCTAACTCTTGAGCAGCTTTAAATGCTTCAGGATCTTTGTCCAGACAGATTATCACAGAAGATGGAGATGATCGTAGAAGCGCTTTTGTATGACCACCTTCACCAAATGTCATATCGATTATAACTTTTTTGTTTTTAAGGTAGTTTACTACACTGTTCACCATTACAGGAATATGACTCATACATCTTTTGCAGAAAATCTGAAATGAAGAATGCATAATTATTAAGCTTCATCTACATTATATAAAGACTTCGTCCTCATTTACACTTTTAGAGACTTTTTTTGACTCCAAAAAAGCAAGTCAAGTCGGTGGAATGATTAAATATTCAAGTGAGAAACAAACACCATACAGCGTTTGTTTCGATTAAATTTTTCATTTTCTAAGTTGGCAAATTCAAACGAAACTTTATAATATATTTTTAATATCATAATATTGGGGTGCCCTAAACTGTATTAGAGAGGCATTTATTCCTGAAAGGAACTTTACATCAAACCAGTTTCCCTCAGAAACATTTTAAAACTAATTTTCGCGGGACATTGATATAAAAGCGTCAGAACTTCATACTTATATATGTTCAAATGAAACAAATTTATAGTATATTTATATGTTAATGTCACCAGTATACTAAATTCAAGAAGTCGTTAGGCCGTACTTGAGAAAGCTGAAAAAAAAATTCAGTAAAATCCTATTGTGGTTTACAGATTTTGACTTACTTTTCATGCATAGCCTCTCTGTGTCACCAAGTGTGAATTATTAAGTTATATTATTCTCAAACAAAACAGTCTCGGAAAACAATTTTTCCTCGTAACTGATGATTTAAAACGTGTACTTTTCAGTTAGAACTCAATTTCTACATCAAATAATTAAGGGGGTAAAAATTATCCAGTACGCTGATGATGTGTGTATATGTCACAGGAACATCTATCGAGCATTGTAAAACAGTTTTATTCGAAGCTATAACAAAACTAAATAAAAAGATTTTTAGTAGAAAATGATATAACGTTATCAAAAATTAGGTCAATTTTATGACCCTTTTCGAGATAAAGAAGGATTTTGATTACTTATACATGTAAATGTAATGTTAAGGGTCAAGAAATTGGGGTCGAATGGTCCCCAATGACCGTCGAATGATAATATTTAACCATGACATAAGAAGAAGAAAAAACAATTAAGAAAAGTTAAAATATATATACTGGTTTTCTCTAAGCAAAAGACTCAGAAGAAAGTTGAGTACCTTTCAGGCAGGATTAAAGTGCAAAACTAATGATCTAATCGCCCCAATACCGTTCTACAAAATGGCATAGCATTACACACCTCCAACCACTATGCTATTATGACGTCTTGTCTCATAAATAGGTCAGTAATTGTATATAACAAGTACTTATTAATGAAACATTATATAAGATGTCCCATTTAAACGGGCCACTTTTGAAATAACTCTTAAACGAAGAAATATATCAAAAAAGTAAACACAACGTTTGTTGAAGTATTTTCGCTCTAGTATATGATGGATTGTTTTTTGATTTTATTGCCGCCTTACACCTTAAATCGATGGTTGAAAGTGGCGATTTCCTTTTGACTTTTTACTACTGGATTGGAAACTATTAAAAAAATGAAGAAAAATGCCGTTAATTTCAAACCGTTGCCCGAGATATTCAATCATAAAGATTCAATTTTCTTCGTTTTTTCCTATTTTTCTGTTTCTTAAACTAAAATTAAAAGCGGATTTTCTTATTAATTTCTAATAAAGAAGAGAGTTCAAATACTGTTAAAACTTCGAAGGTATTTTAAAACCCTAAGGGATTTAAAAATCAGATAAAACATCATTAAAACAAAACTTTTCCTGTTTATTTACAAAAATCGATAAAAAGATATTTCCTATTTATTCAAAATGACCTTCTCGGCGTAAACGGCAAAAGCGCAGTGCTGCCCAACATATAAAGTTGCTAATCGTATCATGTCTGCTCTTATTGCGAAGCAGGTTTGGATTAATTCTTCTCTAGGTGCTTCTGGAGTTGTTGGGTTTCTTGGTATAAATTTTTGCTTTGAGATATCACCAAAGAAAAAATCAAGAGGGCTTAAATCTGGCGATCTGAAAGGCCAGCTTGCCGGTTCCAGTCTCCCGATCTAGCTGTTACTGAACATCTCATTCACTTCTCACCTCGCCACTAACGCATAGTGCTCGGGACAACCATCTTGTTGGAATCACATTCTTGTCCTGACACTCAATCGCACATCCTCCAACAACTGTTGCAACTCTTGGTGAATAAAATTAGCGTATTCTTGCCCATTTAAGCTACCTGGCGGAAAATATGAACCAACAGTTTTGTCTCCAACATTAACAGAACCAAACACCAACAGACAGATGTTCAGTAACCGCTGGATCGGGAGATAGGGACCGGTAAGCTAGCCTTCCAGATCGCTAGATTTAGCCCCTCTTGATTTCTTTCTTTCTTTGGAAATATCTCAAAGAAAAAATGTGCGCTAAGGAACCAACAACTCCAGAAGCTCTTAGAGAAGACTTAATCCAAACCTGCTTAGAAATTCCGCAGTCATAATATGATTAGCAACTTCATATGTAGGGCAGCGACAGTGCATATGCTGTTTAAGCCGAGGAAATCATTTTGAATAAATAGGAAATGTTTTTTTATCGATTTTTGTAAATAAACTGGAAAATTGTTTTGTTTTAATGTTTTATCTGATTTTTTAAGTCCCTTATGGTTTTAAAATAATTTTTAAGTTTTATCAGCATTTGAACTCTCTTATTTATTCGAATTGGAAGAGGCCTTTGCCCAGATGTGGGCCTAATTCCGAAAAAAAATAATTTAATCGGTTATTATTAAAGAATATTTAATTATGTATTTAATTTATTTCATCTACTATCTAATAAATAAAAAAAGAGAAGAATTATTTTAATGTATTGCGGCTAATTTGTTTTTGGAATAAATGCTTTATTTATTTATCCGACATTAATAAGAAAATCCGCCTTTAATTTTAGTTTGCAAAACAAAAAACAGGAAAAAACGAAGAAAATAGAATCTTTATGGTTGAATATCTCGCAACGGTTTGAAATATTGAAGTGAAATTAACGGCATTTTTCTTTAGTTTTTTAAAAGTTTTCAATACAGTAGTAAAAAGTGGGACTCAAAAGGAAATCGCCACTTTCAACCACCGATTTGAGGTGTAAGCGGCAATAAAATCAAAAAGCATCAACACCATCATAAACTAGAGCGAAAATGCTTCAACAAACGTTATGTTCATCTTTTAGATATCTTTCTTCGTTTAGGAGCTTTTTCAAAAGTGGCCTATCTAAATGGGACACCGTATATATCTATTATGGAGCGGCTTTTATTCATAGAGATGGTAGACTCACGATTTTTTTCAGGGACCTGTGTTTATCCTGCATACAGAATTGGTTCTGCACATATTTTCCTATATTGCTTAAGTTTCTAACAAACAGTAAGTGGGCCTTATATTTATAATAATTCATTCAAAAGATTCAATTATTAATAAAAGTTTCTTGTAAAAGGCTAATGGGGCTAACGTTTAAACGTTTACCTTCTGCCTAAGAACTAAAAATGATCTTGAGAGCATCATCGTTTAGAATAGACGTCTCACGATTCCTTTTTCATTTTCTGTTAAAAGTTGCAGGAAATCATCTGAAAGAACCCCTTTGCATTGTTCAGCTGTTAGTCCAGTAGCTGAAAAATCAATTCTTGCATATCTTTTACGATAATGATCGTTGGCAAGTCTTTCCAAAGCTATACAGGTTTTCTCACACTCACTTTCATCAACTTGTTTACTCAATTGGCCCAGAGTAAACTTCACTTTAACTTGTTTTCGAATAAAGTCGCCCAGATCTCTTAAAAAAAAAAAAATAGAAAATTCAATTTAACTAAAAATAAAGACTTACACTTACTCAAAGTTGGACATTTTAAAAATATTAACCTGCCTCTCTTGGTTTCGTCAATAGGCCATTTCTCTAACAGACGGAGATATCTGCGGTATAACAGTGACATGAATCTATGTTTTATTTCCGTCTACTTCTGTACAAAATGGCTAAGAATTTGCATACAACCTTTACTTTCTTCAAATTTGTCCTAACCTTAAATCTGCAACCTTCTTGTAACCTTACCTAATACTCATTGATACCACCTGGCTTTAGGATTCAATGCGGGAAGTACAATGTCTTAAAAAATGATATTAAACGTAAATTTATGGAATATTTAATAATCTGAACTCATTCATAAATTCATTAAAAAAATAAAAAAGGTGAACCTTTCCAAATTATTTGCTTTTCTTTGAGGTTAATGCACAATTTGTTGCTGCGTGCTCAAAAGTGAAAGTGGGGTACAGCGTCTCATTGAAAATTATAATTTCAAGATCGATTGATTGTTAAATCAATCAATTCTGAAAGAAAAAAAACCATCTTTTATTTAAAAAAAAAATTAAGAAAATAACTTTTTATGATCAAAATAGTTTGATGTAATTAAAATCCTCATTAAAATATAATTTTATTTGCGGTAGTTTACACAGTAGTTTTTTCATTTTATATATTATATTTTCTATATGAGACAGAAATATTTTCACAGACTCATATCAAATAAAAGACACAAAGCTTTTTAAATTGTTTTTATATATATAATACTTGGCACTGCATACTATATTGGCAGTACAATATGCCTGCCTTTGAAAAAGGGAGAAATTAATGTATTTTTTTTTCACAGCCATCCTATAAAAAAAGAAAAATAGCAAAATGAAATTTTATGAAAATAAGGAAGCAAAAATGTTTTGTTAATTTTGTTTTTGTTTTACTTTTTACAAACACCAATCTTTTATTTCCTTAAATTACTTTTTATATGTATATTTCTTGATTTTTAGTGAAGCAATTTTACGAACTTCGTAAAATTTATTTCCCTATTAACTGTACAAAAAAAACATTAAAACTATAAACAATCGGGAAATTCATTTTCTGAAGATCTAAACATCTAGCAAAACTAAATTTCTTTTTTTTTCGTTTTAGTTTTAAATTATAAAATAATATTTATATAACAAATCTCTATAATTTTTTTTTTTATACAAATATAAATATATATATATATATATATATTTATAGTATATTTTGAATATATGACATATATAAATAGACATTTTTACTTTGTACCCTTAACAAAAACTATTAAATAATATGGCAACTGGTCAAAAAAAACTTAAAAAAAAAAAATTGAACAGATACAGTTCTATGCTAACTAGAAAACTATGGAAGCGCACTGACATTTCTGCATAATGGCAGACTAAACGAATTCTTTTTTGTTTTACACAAATTATTTTCATATAGTTAAAAAAGGAAAGAATTATTTACAATAATTATATATTACCACATTTTTGTTTTTGGTTCCACTTCACATTCAGAATTTAAAAATATATAATATATATATATATATAATAATATCCTAAATATTTATAATTTATGTACATTAAACATGCACACAATTTTTCTGATGACGCGTTTTTTTTTGCTGGAAAAAAAAATTATTTAAAAAAAAAAATCTTGCAGTGTATTAAAAAAATTCTGAAGGCATTTCTTTTAAAAATCAGCTGAAAGATTTATTTACTTAAGTTAGTGAACTTCAAACCTTGTGCTTTATTTATTTACTTTGGTATATGGATTTTCAATTGAATTATCAATGTCCATTTTTAAGTGGTAAAAAAAAAAAATGGCTAAACTGTAAATTGTATTTTGGCGTCAACCGGAAAATGAGATAAACTGAGTGCAAAAATATTAAGGAAATTTTTAAAGACAAAAAATCTTAAATAAATACTTTCTTTTTCAAATAAAACTTTTCATTTTGTCTATATCAATTAATAAAAGTTTGGGTTTTTTTTTTAATGATGAAAAATCCTTTCTAATTTTGATCATATGGCAGGCACAATGGAAGGCACTTAGTTCTGAGAGAAGCAAGCGGATTAACTGATGCTCATTTTGGGCCAAATGAAGGAAACAAGCTTTTTTTTTTGTTGAAGAGTTTACACAATAATCTGTAAAGCTAAGTTTTTTCTTCTTTTTTTTAATCAAATCCTAGGAATCCAGATCTTAATTTCTGCGTTCTCCAAACTGCCGACTTAAACGATAAATTTTCATCACAAACTGGAAGTGGAGACGGAGATCACGGCAAAACGATTACAAATCAGACATGCAGATATTAAAAGTGGAAAGTGCGAGCAACTTCACCGCCATTTCATATCCATTTCCGGGGATTCCGGCCAATGGATCACTACTACAGAAACATACTTCCAATGGCATATTTCTCAGTATTTATCTCAAGGGAGACACACGCGCGCACAAACATACAAAATAGTGATTTAGCTGTTCAGTGGATTTTACTTACAACCTCTAGAGATTTTGTCTACCATCTGCAACTGCAGTACTACGAAGCCCCCCCCCCCCGAATCATCTGCAAGGTTTCCTACAGCCCACCCTCTGACTACGAACAACACTTGACACCTCTAACCCCGTCATACATTATAAGGGCAGCCTAAAAAATTATATCTAATGCGGCCAACTATTTGGCTTAAATAAAGTGCCCCATCCATAAAGTCTCGTCCCCTCCTCACAGCAGGAAGTCCCCCCCCCCTAAATTCTGGACGGTGTACAAAAAAAAAAGATGTGTACGAGAAAAGAATTTACCGCTTACTTTATGACATCATATCTGTAAAATAATCCCTTAAAATTTTTTTGTGCCCAGTTTAAAATGTAAATGATAAATACAGCCAATGAAAAAATAGAAAAAAAAAACTCAAATGTCTTTCATATAAAAATAACAGAACTTGGATTCACATAGCATTGGCCTCTTCTTCAATTTTTGTGCACTATTTCTGTTTTCAAATAGCCAAAATAAGAAAATTGCTTATAACAATTATAATTATCCTTACTACAACTTAAAAAAAGAAAAGAAAAGAGTTTTATTATTTCTATTAACATTTACATAAACATAATAGCTTTTTATGCGGTAACTTTAACTAATGGTTCTTACATTTAGGACCACAATTTAATTATTACTTATATTGTTATAAATATGCTTGTTTTACTTTTAATTTACAGAATATATCGATATATTTTCAATTAAAAAACAAGAACTTCTCATTATACTTTTTTTTTTGTAAATTGTGCCAAATTTTTCAATTTTTTGTTTGCTTTTTTCAATTGACAAAGTCATTATATAAGACACAGAGAAATTTTAGCACTTATAATTACAATCTGATATGAATTTATAATTAATTAAACTAATTCTTTACTTTTGTTTGTTTCAGTTTATGACAGAAAAAAAATATTAGGTTTTATTTTTGTACTGTGCGTAATCTTAAAGACACTTTATTTTATTTATTTTAAAAGACACTACGAGGTATATGAATATTAAATAATTCAAATCAGTAAATTAGGGAAATTAAAATTGCCACTTTTCGCTCCTCCCTAGCAGAAAAAAAACAGATGGGAAGCTAACGATATTATAATTTAAAAAAATAAAAATTAATACAGCAAGTAAGTTATAGATCTCTCTGTTGTGGTGGTTGGTTTCGCAGAGCTGGAAAGCATCAGAGACATTTTCCGTGTTAGTCTACTTCTTTTTTGTGGTCATCGACCGGTTTTGGGCGTTCGCGCATCTTCAGGATGCGTTTGTCAAACAGTGTGATAACACAGACTTGCACAGAGCAAATTCAGCTAACACGCTAAATGTAACTTAATTAAATGAGTGTGTAAATTGAATTTGCTCTGTGCAAGTCTGTGTTATCACACTGTTTGACAAATGCATCCTGAAGATGGGCGAACGCCCGAAACCGGTCGATGACCACAAAAAGAAGCAGGCTATCACGGAAAATGTCTCTAATAGTTCTATCTATTTATTTCAATCAGACTCACAGGGTGTCCCAAAAAGTAGCTATGAAACAAAACGAGAGGACTCTGCTATTATTTTTATTATTATTTTCCCAGAGGCGCAACAATTTTTTTGAATCAATTTGTCTAACTAAAAGATTTTTAGCCAAATAAAGAAAAGAAATTAGCAATCTCGGAATACAATGTGATTTTAATAAAAAAAAAAAAATTAAATTTATTTTTAACTTTTTACACTAGAAACATAAAAATTCAACCAGCTAAGACCGGTAACGTATAGTTGTCAATTCCCAATTGATATGATGCGAACTATTTGGTTAATCCTAGAAACAAATCATTAAAGTAATTTTTAGTGGGATTCCGATCAATTTAAAAGAATCTGTATAAATTTTAGCGTACCAAAGCATAGATAAATATAATTAACAGGAGGGATGGATGGTTAAGTTTGCAATGCTGGGAAAAAGTTCATAATGAGCTGAAGAATTGCAATCTTCTCTAATAGTCGGATTTTATGGAGGCAAACTGTGTCAGATTATAAGACTGTTGATGAGTGCTGAAAGGACCTGGAGATGCTCCAATAATTTTCCCCCCTTTTAATTGAAAAGCTCATTGCTTACTTGGTAAGACGAATGATGAGCTAAGAAAGATAAGATTTATTGGTCAAGGGCATTGCCTTCTAAAGGGGCCCATCTACCACATATGTTGGTATCATTCTGAGCTCTGGCGTTTTTATATGATACAGGGTTTGTGTAAGATATATTTCATGTGACAATAATGATCCACTTGTAAGCTAAATGCAACTTCTTCCCTCGGGGAATACCCGAAATCTAGATAAGATTCACAAAATGTTATCAGTCGGTATCTTGTTATAAAGGTGTGAAAATTGGGATAGGAAAACCTCGAAGTAAAGGAAGTAAACTGTCTGAAATACGCGGGAATTGGACAGTTCCCGTTAATAAAATGCCTCAACGATCTTTGCGGACATATTCGGCTCAGCTGTGTAACCAATGAGACTAATGACCTATTATACCAACTTAGTGTAAAAAAATTCACCTTCTTCGATTTTGTGTGAGTCCTTCTAGATCTTATCGTTAACGTATTCGTTCTCTCATACTCAAAATAACTTTGTTAAAAAAAAAGAATGGTTATGATTTTCAAAAATCTGTATAGACAATTATCCTGAACATTCCCAATCTATTAACGATTACTTCAGGGACACCCATATTTACTCCTTCGTACAAAACAAGATTTTGAGAACACCATTTATCCATTCTTTCCTGATTAAATTTTTAATTTTCTTGAATTTTTATTTAAACTATTCGGACTTTTAAAATAATTATGGCAACTATTCTTTGTAGAAATTACTAACAATAATAATATACACATGTATTTTTTTAAGTTCATACAAACTAAGCCACAAAAAAAATAACGCAATTAGGCACTTGAAAAATCGCGCGCGCATACGATAGAACATAGACACTCAACAATTTTCAAAAACTCTTCCTGTTTTTTTACTAACGAAGCATACGTAACTTTTATTCTCATTTTATATATTTAATTTATTTTTCTTTATATATGTCCGTGAAGATGTGATCCCATATTTGCCACATCTAAAAACAAAACAAATTTTTTTTAGCAAAATCAAATATTTAATCACAATTTCACAGGTCATTACCCCCGCTATACGCCGCCACATTTCAAAAAAAATATAATAATCAGACTAAAAAAATTTCAATATAGTCTTTGTTAATTAAATTAAATTACTAAACAGTTACAACAGATCGTCGCCTGCTATTTTTTTTATCTTCTTTCTTTTCTGCTACCAAAAGCGCACACATCACTTTCAATGCACGTAAACAATCTTCTTCTTTTGTTCAAGACCCCCCCAATTTTTAATGAAGAATTTATCACCAAAGAAAAAGTAGAAAAAAAAAAATCTCCCCAAAAAATCAACAACGTCAAACAATGCTTTCTCTTTCTGGTTGTAGATCTTGATAACCAACTTTTCTCAGACTGCCATCGCTAGCGTTGAATGTGGTATTGTTGAACAGTCCAAACAGCCAACTACGCAACGATGACCTGGTTGCCAGTGATTTCTTTGTACAAGGTTCAGCGGGAACTGTTTCCAATGAATGCCAACGCTTATTGTCCACAAGTAATGGATCACTAACTAAAGCTCCATTGCCACATATACCACTGCATACAACTCCTTTCTCCTAGACAATCAAATTGTAAAAAGTTTTTTTTTATTGTGCGATGTATTAAGCTAATTTTTGTGTATAAATAGAAAAAAAAAGTTTAATAATTACAACTATGTAATTATGCCTATGAAATACTTTCTCTAATTGCTGTTAGAAAAAGTATTACGATCGTGTCAAATTTTCGATATCGAGTTTTCACCAGAAATACATGTTTTGAGGTGCTACAACTTTTATTTCAAGCATTCTCTGATGAAATTTATTTAAGGGTACTTTTAGGGGTGGGGTGGGATTAGGTTTCCTCTAAAGTGCTATTCACGTTTACTACACAATTCTGTCATCTAAATTAATTAGAATTAAATATGTTGTTGAAATACCATCAACCAACCGCAACTGCGTTTTTTACTGAATGGATTGTTCAGTTTTTCACGACTTTCGAAATCAAGAGCAACGATTTTCTTTAATAACCCTCAACCCACATTTATTTGAAACATTTTCCCAGGAAAATAATTTGTTTTGGAGTGGGAAGTTGTGGGGGAGAAAGAAAGCTTTTCTCTAAAATATCACTTGTATAATTTATGGTTCGGTACATAAATAATATTGACATACATTAACTGCTTTACTACATGTCCAAATTTGAAAAATTCGATTTACTGGAAGTGCGACTTTACAGAATAGGGCTTTTAATTTTATGGAAAATAAAAGTTTACATACCTACCTAGGCCAAAGGGCTGACATACTGGAGCTGTCAGATAAACCAATATACCCCCCCCCCAGCTTTATTTATCTGTACTGCAAGTCTAACTAAAAGTTTATTAAACATACTGATTTAAAGAAAATCTGTTAATTAGAATTGTAAGAGAAAATAGTATTAGTGTTTACAAAGAATTTTATTTTTTTTATCTGACCTGCAGAGAATGGCAACTTCTTTTCACCGGTGATCTTGGAATTGCTGTAGAAGGTAGTGGATCCAATGATTGGGCACCTCTGACCAATGGTCTAGGAGCGATCGGCTGGGCACAGGTACGCAACACTGAACTCTGGCGACGACTGTCAACAAGTCCCACCATTTTGGGTGACTTTCTTGGCCGGCAAAACAATGGTGCAGGTAGTTCCGTTAGATCCACCTAAATTTATAGACAGTTTTTTATTTTTAAAATTGTTGAGTTTTAAAATTTTTAAAATACTGCTGTCTAAATACAAACTGCCATCCAAAAGTAAAAGTTCCCTCAAGAAGTTGCAGGAACCAAAAAACTAGGACTGGCTATAAAACTAGGACTGGAAATAAAGGCCAAACAGGGCACAGGATTTCCCAAAGAAATTGACATGGACTGGGAAGGATTTACTATATTATAGGATTTATTATATTATGTCTTATGAAGAGTAAAATTGGAGGTGAGAGAGATGCATATCTGAAATACAGTAGATTTATGTAAGAAGTTTCTAGCACTTAGTTCCGGATTAATCTCAGTAGAGGCTCTTAGGGAGTCGAAATTTCGAGGCCTTCTTGCAAATTATGTTTCTAAGAGACCCCTAATATGTTTTTAATTATATAATTTTCTTTTGAGATCAAAACAATATTATTGTTCGGGGGGGGGGGGGCACCTGAGATAAAACATCAAACGATCAGATTTGTTAGACTTAATTTTTGGATTACGTAAAAATTTGTTAAATATTTGAATGAACTGATTCAGCAGATTCTGGACTTTTGCCAATCCTTGGCAATCTGAACTTCAGTGAGTCCTCACTATAACAATATTACTTAATAGACCCTGGATCATAGGCCTGGAGTGCCTACTTCGCCTTTTTGATTATCCGGCACTGATAATACTCAATAGTTTAAAACAGTAAAGAGAAATAGTAGTCCTCATGTGTTGGTTTAGTGAGCTAGCGTACTCGCCTTTTGTGCAAGAATTCTTGGTCGATTCCAGTGAAGTCAAAGACGATGATGACCCAGCATTATGAAAAAAAATGAGAAGCTAACCAGTTCATAGCGAATCACTGGGTAGCGAAAGCCAGAACTAAATGGCAGTGGGAACCTCGGCGTGCTTGCTTACCCCACGCCCCCAATATAAATCGCTCTGGCAAAACGTGACCTCCTTCGTGGGCTGTTGTACCATAGGTGGTAATAATATTATTATTATAGTGTTTTATTGAATAATAAAAATACATCAAATTCTAGAAAAAGAAACAAACAATAACAATTAGATGGACTAAAGGCTCGCCTGCCAAGTCGACATTTTAAAGTATACAAAAGAGATAGTACATAAAGTACACAATAATAAACGAAGTTCTAAATTTCCAAGCAGTAATGTATAAAGCATTTCCCATCCATGACGGCCATTTAAATATTTAATTGTTTTTTTTTTGCCGCCCAACCATCTTTATCCTACGTTCCTGTAATACCTGGGCACAGACCTATAAAATGTACTACATTTTCTCTATAGCACCTATATTACAAAGTGGCAAGTATAAGTAATTAGTAATTTCATATACAATGTACTAATCAAATCCAATATATTATTGTCAGTGACATAATGGCGAGGTCCGAGATCTAAATTTGGAAAATTTGCCAAAGTTATAAAGAGAAATAGTAGATTAGAAAACTATAAACGAGGATCAAGGAAGGAAAGAGTGTGGGAGGAATTTAAACCATAATGGCCATGAAAGTAAAGCTCAGCTTTTTGCCAAGGCCACTTCTTACGGGGAGCTTCTTAGAAATCAAATTCAACTGGGCGTGTTGTTGAATATAATTTTTTCCTCCTAATAAGTAACTGAGCTATTTTACCTTCCTAACCTTAAAAAAGTAATAAAACAAAACGAACATTTTCATAAAGGAAAGAATACCTTAAAAGGGACACTGATTGCTAGGCAACAGTTGGAAATTGAGAAGACTGTAAATTGCAATATATGTACAATCGTCTACTTTTTTTGACATTTGCAACATTATACGGTCTGCTATTTTTATTGTTTCAATTTTACTCATTGTGGATCAACACTGCTCTCAAAGGTTAAGGTTTTTAGCTACTCAGCTAACCGATTGCTAACTTTTTAAACAACTTATTTGTAATTTTAATATTTTACAATAGAATATTATTATTTACCTCTGTTGGTTTAACAGCCTTTTCGGTTCCACCAACCAGCCAATATGTCTGCACCGGCTTTTTACCCTTCATGTTAATTATACCTCTGGGTTGTACTTGATAACCGCCTAACTTTTGCAGAGCTGTACAGCACTGTTGTGAGATGTGAATTTTTAACGGTTCACCATTGCTTTCCATTCTAGAAGCCGTATTGACGGTGTCACCAAAGAGGCAATATCGTGGCATTGTTAGACCAACCACTCCAGCAACTACTGGGCCTGGCCATTGAGTAAACAAAGTTATTCATTATATTCTTTAGTAAAAATTAAAGAAAATGCTAACTTGATGACAACAGAATCTTAATAATACGTTAGTTTAAATTATAGTAATATTATTATTTATTCAAATCTATTGTTTGCTTTTTTTATAAGCGCATCAGCTGCGATTGCTATTAGTGCTAAAACTCTTATGTATAATAAATGTCTCAAGCGTATGTAAATCATTCTGATTATATTCTAAGACCTTCCTTATCCCGGAGTTCTTTACCAATGGTGTACCAATCTTGGTATACCTACATTATCATCTTCTTTCACTTCTGATCCATTCTCCAACTCACTCATTTTCATCAGCAAATATAAAACCCAAAAAAACTCGCCACAAACGGAAAATCCAATGAACACACACAAACCAAACACACCGAACATCACCCCATGTACAATTGGGAAGCAGAGCACTCAGTATTCTTCCACTTCCAAACGACCAAACCCAACAAATACATTCTCAAATGTTATCTATACACACATAATAGTGAATCTCTTATTTACAATAAATGGTTCTTTAAAAAATGACTATACATACATATCCGTAATGAAGCATCTATTATTATTCTATACTTCTATTGTTATTATTGAATTTATTCTAATAAAATTCATATAAATTAAATTACCTGTATGAATACCAATCCTAAGTTTCAACGTTTCATCAGGTCTATGAGCTATTTTATAATTTTTTACAGCATTAAGGAGATCAAGACTCATGGAAGCTATAGCCCCTGCATGTAAGTCCCCGTTTCTTAATGGAAGACCTGAAACCTAAATATTTGTTTCTCATTAAATATACATCAATGTGAGATCCAAAAAAAAACTGGAGTGAAACACACACACAACTTTCTCTCACAGTTTCCAAAATTGAAATTGACAAATTTTATAGCTAATGTACCACACTTAATGAAATTCGTCGGAGTTCGTCGAAAACTGAAAAACTGTTGAGTAAAAGCGTACTTCCGGTTTTCTAATTTTCTTGAAACTCGGAAATTTGGCCATCTATTTATTTCTAATTAATTTTCTTTAGAATTGTATAATCAACTATGATAGCACTTTAGAAAAAACATAACCCAACCTCTCTCCCAAAAAAAACCCTTAAATGACATTATCAGGAGAAATTTTTTAAATAAAAGTTGTAGCTCTTTATTTGTATAGTACACATTACCACTTTAAAGAAAATCGTTGGAGCCGTTTTCGAAAAAATACCAGAAACTGAAAATTACATTTCAGTAAAAGCGCACTTCCAGTCATCCATTTTTTAACTCGGAATTTCAACAACATATTTAATTCTATTTAATATTATTTAGATGACAGAATTGTATAGTAAACTGAAATAGCACTTTAGAGGAAAACCTAACTCCACTCCTCCTCCAAAACTGCCCTCAATTGAATATTCAGGAGAAATGTTTCAAATAAAAGTTGTAGCTCTCTGTAGGTGTACTTGATATTCCAAGTTTCAAGAAAATCGCAAAAAAAAACTAGTAAAGTGTAAACTAGAAAGTGAGGAATTTTGAAACATGACCCACTTTCGGATCCCATAGTGGGATATCAAGTTTGAACTTTCTACGATTTTTCGTTTTCGGGCTATGCTGTTCACATACTCACAGACCATTTTCTAAAACCCATTGGCCCGATTACAATGCTGCCTCTTACTAGGAGTAAGAGAGAGTACAAATCACTCCCAAATCCTCATAAAGGACACAGACATGCCAGTACCTAGTTCAGGTATCCCAGTTCCTAACAAGAACCCTCCAGATATCCCCCTATAATAACACACTACATAAAGGGCAACTACTTGGATTGACTGGTTGAATAGTGGGCATCATAATGCCCTGACCAATTGGGAATTCAGTGTTTACTATGTTTCGCAAAGCAGCATTTCAAAAAAATAAATAATATCTGGTATTTTTCCGATCTTGCATGCATTTTCCTTCTATTCCTGACCGGTCTTGCTTTTTTATCCGGACCGTCAGAGCAAATTGACCAAGTTCGTGTTTGCATGCTACGACGGATAAAGTACCAGATGTTATCCAGCATTGGGAACTCATCCTCACATTCAACAAATAAATATATAAATATATATATATAAATTCAATAAATAATAATAAACCATTA
This sequence comes from Triatoma infestans, assembly GCA_011037195.1. Classification (NCBI taxonomy): domain Eukaryota; kingdom Metazoa; phylum Arthropoda; class Insecta; order Hemiptera; family Reduviidae; genus Triatoma; species Triatoma infestans. Next base: position 66,307 of record JAAEAF010003246.1, on the reverse strand, counting down.
TTATTTACTTACCACCATATACGCATCTCCTATAGTTTCAACTTTGTAAACATCATAACCTTTTATGATACGATCGAAAAGTGTGTAGAGATCATTCAAGAAATTCACTACCTTCCAGATTTAATAATAAAAATAATTAATATTTTTAATGTGGTCCAAACAAATTCTATTTTTTAAAAACAAATATAATATTATAAAATTGTGTTTACCTGCAATGGAGTGCTTTCGGCAGACATAGCAGTAAATCCAACGATATCACTAAAATAAATTGTGACTAGATCAAAAGACTCAGGTTCCACTCCAAAACCACTTGTTAAACGTTTGGCCACAGGTCTAATTATAAGGCAAAAATTGTATATAATTGTTTACATTTAAATGGTTAAATGGTTTTAGATATATATGTACATATAAAGTATCATGCTTGGTTGCAAATATAGCGAAAGAATAGCAACTTTTTCAGGTATCCTGGCATCCCAATGCGCATCCTCGCCTAATAAACAACACACTTAGTTGAAACAACTATAAATACATAGAACAGACATTTGTTTGAGGTAGCTAATACTGTGTAACTACTTGGTAGTTGATGAGTACCATACGCATAAACGTTTGAATTATTGAATTAAAATTTCCTATTTTTTTTGGTTAAAATAGTTGGAGCTAATGATTAAGAACATTTTATTTAAAAAAAGAAATTCTCCAGCCATTTAACGTAGTTAAAAACAACGCTATCCATGTCGTGGAAGACTATTAAGAGCGAGGAAACATGATTGAAGTCAAACTCTTTTATAGGACAAAACAACTATATTTATAACTTACGCAGGTAACATGCGATGTAAGAGATCTTCAGTCTTTCGCTTTTCTTCATAAACTTCTATAGTTCGTTGATTAACTAATTCCTCTAAATTATTTGCATATTTTTCCATCATCTCCATCATTTGATCCATTATATTTCGTTGTCTAGAAATAATATATTTTAAGTTTTCCATCAAATATGTAGAAGAAACAGAAAATAAGAATTGAAAACAACAAAATTGACGAAAGGAAAAAGAAAACTCACTTTCCACCTCTCAAGCTCTTCAAACGCGACCTAATCGTACCAAAATCAGGCCTAGCGTCAGGATCTTCAGCCCATGAATCTACCATAACACTAATTACTTGTTCGCTTCCTACTTCTGAATCTCTAACTAAATCCACGTCTGGACGAAAAGGTTCATCTGAATAAGGACATCTTACAAGTTGTACTATTTCTGTAACAAATTTTAAAAAAATCTGGTGTGAAACACTCACATGTTATTATTTTAACTCCTGAATATTATATACAAATTTTCTTCTGCTATTAACTCCTGTTAATTTTATACAATTATATATAAAATGAACAATATTCTTTAAATTACAATTTTCCACACTGTCCTAACATAAATATAGAGGTGTGATAAGTACCTACCTACTAAGCTTGGCAGGTAGATATTGTGGCCCAGGAGAGCGCGCACACTTTCGCACAACTATCTAAAATCAATTTTTTTGGAAATCATGTTTCAACTAAACGTGGTACGATTATATCTGTTAGCAGTGAGCATATTATGTTTAAACGAAATCATTGTAGACATTTTCGAGAAAATTCCAAAAAAAACTCAAAAATATTTTGTAAAGTCGCACTTCAAGATAACGCATTTTCTTGAAATTTAGAATTATAGCAATGCTACATATTATAGCAATTACATAAGTGGTAGGAGCAAGAATTGGGATATAAGTGGTAATAGGGAAACTTGACGTTGCTGTGCCCTCTAGGAACCCATCAAAAAAACCCACCAATTTTCCCGGGAAAATGTTTCAATTAAAAGCGATAGACCTAGGTACATGTCATCTGTGGGAAAGGCCTTTCCTAAGCTACTCAAAGCCCCTCTGGACCCCACATATATAGCTAGCTCCGCCAAAGTTCGAAGCTTCTCAGTGTATTGACGACCTCACTCAGGGCAGTGAACTGTAGAAACACCTGGACGAAAAAATCTAAGGGCTCGACCCAGGGCCTTCGTGTGGCTAGTCCAGTGCGCTACCACTGAGCTAACCTCACCCCTATGTACGTACATGTAATTAGTAAATAACAAAAAAAAAAAATAGCTTGAGCCGTGCACAACTAAGGGAAAATGGTAAAAAAAAAAAAAAAAAGAAGAAAACATTCAGTAAAGTGACGATTTCCCGGTTAACCAATTCTAACCGAAAACATGTCGTATCCAAGGCAAAACCTAAATGAAACGTTAAGTCCTACTTTTGCTGATCAAATTTTGCTGTCGAACAAACAAAAATCCATTAAATACACAGATTTCTAAAAGCAACTTTTTTTTGTTCAGGGAACCTCAATATGCACCACTAGTTTAGAAATTCTGACACGAATGAAATACTTCCTCAAGAGTAACAGAAACTAAAAAATACTAAATTTACCTTCTGGTTCCTCTAGGCCACATCCTCCAAAAGGGCCCTTTCTTACGATAATCTCGTGAAGGATAATAGCGAAAGCGTAAACATCTCCTTTTTGGGTTCCTCTGTGCCCATGAGCTTCGTCTCTCAATAATTCTGGTGCAGTCCACAATAGATCTTCAAAACAAAATTATCTTCAAAAACACTACTTTAGTCGTAAACAAATTATTATAATTTAATTGATTAAGTGTTATTATATTGTAGATTAGCTTTCCTTTATTTGCTGTTATATATTCTAATACTTCGAAATTTAAGCGACTTTAAGTTAATTTCTTAAATTAAGTTAATGTCTGAGTTCTAACTACTTAATTCTACGAAGAAAAAAATCTGATGTGAAACACTCAGACAACTTTCTCTTACTCCTTTTAATATAAATCCTATATAAAATGACAAATTTTCTTCAAACTTGAAGGTTACTTATTTGTCCTAACATAAATATAGAGGTATTCAGAGGACCCAAAACATGTATTTTCCGTGAAACCTCAATTTCAAAAATCTGGCACGATCGCAATACTTCCTTTTACTAGAAGTAAGAGAATGTGAAAATACTATGACATTTAATGTAATGACAGTTCGCTCTGGAAAATATAGAAAACAACTGCGGAAAATTTGAAATACCTGATTGAACCTGAACATACCGTTCTCCTATGTTAGGAGTGCCATAGGAAATACTAGTGAAATTTAAAAAATTATCTTACTTCTAAAACGATGATGTTCGCCAACACTTTCGTTTTCTGGACAATCTCTCAGTTCGTACAGTCCAAAATCAGCTACTTGCAGCACCCAGCGTGAGGATACCACACAATTAGCCGATTTAAGATTTCCATGAACACCGATTGCAGATCCATGGAGAAACAGCATTCCTTTAATTAAATCATGAACTAGAGAAGCTACAAACATTTTGTCCAGTTTTATATCTTCATTTTCAACGATATCCTAAATAAAAATATAATTATTTAGCGTTAATAAAGTATTATAATTTCAATAAAAGAACTTATGATGGAGCTACCATATATTTTATTAATCTTTAATGTGTATAAATAACAATCTTCTTATAAGAAGGTTCGCTCCCTAAATTTCTCTGGGTTTCTTAGGGCATATTTTCATTATAATGGGTGAAGAATAAGGGATTGCCCCAAAAATAGAATGTACTGACAAATATTAATGTCCTTCGAAAGCGAAATTTTTCATCTACAAGCTAGTCATTTTCAATTTTAAGGTTGATTTAATTTTTGATTTGTTTTAGGCCTTAAAACGGAATGCCAAGTTGAAAAACTGAGCATTTTCGAGCTGCCATTCAATTCACTTCGGAAAGGATGCGAACGTCGTCAAAGCTGTTTGCGAGATTTGTGTTGTGTTCGGAAAAGATACTATGCCAAAAAGAATGGCTCGATTTTTTTTTTTTTTTACTCTTCAAAACGGTAATTTCAACCTTAAGGACACGGCAAGGTTCCGGTCACCACGCTGGGTTTGATGTAGATCGATTGAGCTAGCTTTTCCATGACCAGAGAATTGCCTGATCAACGTGATTGGACGTGTGATCAGAAGACTCGAATCATCTTCATTCGATGGGGAACAGTCCAAAAACTCGGCGCATGGGTTCCACACGCTTTGAGTGAAAACAATAAACAATGTTTCATGATTTTCGCCAGTTTTGAAAGCTAATGGATCTAGCTCAATCATAGCCTACTAACTCATCAGAACCCTTTAGTACAAAACCTATCCCTACTCCTCATAATAATAAAAGTAAAAATGAAATACAACAATTGATGAAACTATTAATTTATCTTTTTTCAAGAAGATACATTTCTTCGAGAGCAATAAATAATCGTATTTATTCTTCTAAATAAAGAATTTGTTTAAAAAAAGAAGGCAAAAATGAATACTTACATATAGACTTCCTTTTGCGCAGTATTCTGTGACTATAATAATTCTCGTTGGTTCCACGACTGCTCCAATGAAAGAATTCACATTATCATGTATAAATGATCGCATTAATCTCATCTCTTTCATTGTATCTCTGGAGATATCCTTCTTTTTAGTAAATTTGATTTCCTTCAATCTGACAACTATGCCTTGATATTTGGTAGTCCAAGCGAACATTTGTGCAACACATTTAGATTCTAGAGATGTGGCACTTGCTAAACTCAGCTAAAAAGAAAGAATACAAAAAAAAATCTATTATACACGTTTAGAATTGATAAATTTTAAGATTAATTTGTCAAATTCTAAAAATCTCTTGAAAAAAGAAGAAAAACAATCTGTCCCGTGAAAAAAGAAAAGCTGATGCGATACCGAGGAAAGCTTATGGGCTACTGCGATAAACAGTTGAATGATTGAAGTCGATAGGATACGCTCCTGAAGATTTCATGAAAATTGACGTTTCAAACAACTAATGAGCTTCTTAAGAGACAGTTACCAGAAAAACCTAAGTCCTCCTATTTCAGTTATTGTTAATTAAAAAAATATGTCCAGATATTCATAAATCATATACACATTAACTATACACAATAATTATTACATCAATTATGAGATAGAAGAAAATCGTTCAACAATTTTCAAACATAAAATATAAATACAACTGTACCTTACTTGGTGAGGACATCATGGCTTGTGGATCTAATAAATCTTGTGGATTTATTTTCCAAAACAGACCTTCTATTTCTTGTTCAATTTTCCATTTTCTATACATACTCAATGTGGTGACCATGGCACAGAACAGCCCTATTCCTAAAACAATAGCCGCAGCAATGGAACCTTCTGAATCCTTTTTTGCACAACGTCTGGAATCGAAGCCGCAGGATGGTTCATCTTCTGGCTTTCGATCGCCTGCCCAATCAATGGTCCAATTAATTTTTAATTCCTACAAGAACACATGTGCATTGAGTGATAAGTTCTAATTTTAAGATGTAAATTAAGGAATTACCTAAATGAACTTAGAGAAATCGTCGGAATTCCCTAGACAAAACAAAACGCCTTTAAATATTTCATTAAAAAAAAAAAAAAAAAAATTACTGTAAAAACTGTCAACTATTAATTCAAAGCGATCCGTCGTGCGTTTTTTTTTTTTTTAGAAGATATCCTATTGATATTTTATAATACCTGAGAAAACTTTACATCATCGGTTTCCATTTTCTTCTAATTTTGGTTGGGATCAATTTACCTTGCAGTGAAAGTCTGAGCAGGGACCGCTCAAGAAAAGTTCTTTTCTGTGCAACCTTTCTGTACTTTTTAGGGTACAACCTTTTTTTTTTTAGAACAACCTGGATGTTTAAGTTTTCGTTTACATTATCTGAATGACCTTAGATTTTTTGTTATATTATTGTCAGAAAAGATTCTTGTCTTACTCATTTTACACCAATTTACTAAATTCGAAAGAATAGTTGATTATAATATTAAACTCTATTAAAAAATACAATAATTTACATGTTCAATCGTAGAATATTCAGTGTACAACAATGTAAACTTATCTACTACAATTAGTTATAACTATACAAAACTTTAAGGGTAAAAAAATCTATAATGAACGTTAAAACTACTTTTCATGCCAATAATAATAAAAACAGAATAATGAAAATCTAGGTGATTTTATGCTTCTATTACTTTCTTTTTAATTCATGCAATCCCAGCGCTGACTATTTTACATGGTGTTGCATTGATGTACATCACTTTTACAGTAAAGTTCCAAGTTATTGGAAGTCTCGCCTTTCCAATATTTTCGTAAGGTCTATAACTTTGTAATTATATTTGGTTTTAAGAAAGAAAGTAGCATTACGTCCAGAATTCATTAAATTTAGGTTTTTCTTAAAAATTATTCTGAATCATACAAAGAATGGAAACATATTTGTTGCAAATAAGTTGTATTATCACTACTTAAAATATACTATTGTTACGTCATTACCATGGCAACCAAATAGTTAATTTTGTTAAATAGTTAATATAAGCTAGAACCAAATAGTTCTTATCGCCGAAATTTCTCAAGTTGTTGCGTTATCTTCCCTTAGCACTCTGGCCATATATAGTGAAACGGGTCTCTTGTTTACATGTACGAGTATATATATACATATGTACACATAAGATATATGTACACATGTATACATGTGTACATATATCTCATGTTCTACATATATCTGTCCATCATCACTTCTATTTTGCTGGTCACTAATTCACTTATGCTAAATTCAGCTTCTCACACTTCCTACATATACACACTTACACACGCATCTCTTAACTGAATTTTTAGCTTCTACCAGTTTTCCACATCTGTGCTTCTTCTCATCTAATCAAAGGGTAAGTTGAAATTCCCTTATTATTATTATTATTATTATTATTATTATTATTATTATTATTGTTTGAATCCTGTCTTTATGTTCTATTTTTTAATTTTAAAATTTCTTTTACCCGCATCTGGTTTCACCTATTTTCGGGTATTTTAGTTCACGACTCAAACAACTATTTTCAATCAATTTAATACTGCAACCTATTTAACATATTTTTCAATCAAAATAATTCTTTTTTTAAATCAATTTTTCTTAATATAAATAATAGTTACGTTTGGCCGTTATCAATAAAAAAGTAAAGAGATGGTTGGCTGGGGCAGAGAAAAAATATTTTAAAGTTAAGAAGTTTTTTTACTCTGGCCCCAGCCAAACAACATTTTGCTTGTCAAATTATTACTTGTTCATGTAATAAGTGTTGAAAAAATTGGAATAATTATATTTCAAATCTACAAAGCACTCACTATTGAAAGAAACAACAATTGTATCTCCGAAATGTGTATGTTCTTCCGCAGCAAGAACATCTGGCTCGTTTTTCTCACTTTTTTTTTCTTCTAGCCTTGACTTCGGCTATTTAGAGCCATTCCACCTCGCGCGGCCCAGTATAAAAAGGCTGCGCTGGTGACTGATGTTGTTCATATAGCTGGATATCCAGGGGGCACGAGAAAACAATCTCGGACGCGAACAACTTCACACCTCCGTTTTCCTAACTGATACAAATTGAGTTGATTTTATCACTAATAGTGCGGTTTTAATGCCTCTAAATTTTTCAAATTAGTGATTCTCATACAAAGTGACGTCACAGAACAGAGTCTTGTTAATTACAATGTAATTTCACTATAAACGTTTGATAATTACATTAATGATTAGTGATAAATACGCAGGAAAAAATAAGTAAAAGAAGCTAAAGTTAATGTTTTTATTTACCGGATATCCTCCCAGCTGGTCACTATTTCCTTGCTGAAATTGTCCAACAGGCACCAGGTGATGTGTACAAGTAAAATTTTCAACCGTTATATTGTAAGGTTTATAAGCTAGAACCGAAAAGTTGCCTTCTGAATCACCATTGGTATCTAATTTTATTTTAAAACCTGTTACACCTGTAAGATTAATAATAAAACTTATTAGAACAAATGAACAAAAAAAAAATAGCTGCTGTAAGCCAATTAAGTTTTTTGGAAGATATTAAGGGTGATAATTAAGTAATTAAGTAATTAATATATATATAGATAATTAAGTATTTAATATATATATATAGGGTGATCTATAACGAATGTAAAAAACTTTGGGGAGTTGTTGGAGAAGTTATTTCAACTAAAAGATGTTATATGAATATAGATTCTATTTCGATGTATTACAGAACTACAGCAGTTCAAAGTTTTAGCAATTATATCTACTTACCAATGAAGAACAAAATCGTCACCAATTGTTATTTAAAAACAACAACTGTTATTTAAAAAAACCAAACACATATACGGTCCACTGTAAACAATAATTTAGTATTAGTGGAGAATTTTGAGGAAAATTGAGTGTTTCAGTGCAGCTGATGTGTTTTTTATGGTTTCTGCGATGGTAATGCTCTTCATGCATTATGTGAGAATACCAAGGAGATTACCAAATAGACCAACCTTCCCATTGGGTATATTCCAGAGGCTTCAAGAGACAGGATCAAGTGCTGTACGTGATAATGGTGGCAATCACCGAGGATTTAATGTTTGCAAAGAAGAAAATGTAATCAACGCGGTTTTGGACAATCTCACAATAACTGTAGTCATATATCTAGTAAGGTAATTGCGCCTTTTGTATGACGGATACTACACCGAGAAGACCTGCATCCCTTTTATGTCCATCGGATTCAGGCTTAACAACAGAAGATTATGGTCAACGTGTGGAGTTTTGCATCTGGATGCTACATATGGTTGCTGAAGATACAGACATTTGGTGTAGTATTCTGTGTACTGCGAAGCTCAGTTTACGAGAGATGGTATCAATAACTACCGTATTCTCATCTGTGGTCTCTAAAAACACCCATGCCGTGCTATAGTCGCGATTTCAACATCGCTTTAGTGTTAACAACCTGGGATGGCATTTTCAATACTCAGTTACTTGGCATAGATGTCTGACATTAGACTAAATTTTGAAAGATGTATGACTTTCCTAAATGAAAGGGTTTATACGTTAGAAGACTCCAGATGCAGCAACACATGTGGTACCAACACGATGGTGCCCCAGTACATGTGAAAGACAAATAACTGAGTGGTTAAACAGGCATTATAGTGACAGGTGGATAAGATTGTGGAGGCACTATCGCTTCGCCTCCAAGATTATACGATCTTAATTGCATACGATCTCAAGGAGCAGATTTTGAATAATTTTTATGTGTCACTAATTTTGATGTTAAAAAAAATAACAATTGCAAACGATTTTGTTTTGTTTTTCATTGGTAAATTGATACAAATGTATGTTTGTCTAAGTAAAACCTCTTTTAGTTAAAATGACTTCCCAACAAGTTTTTTAAAATTCGTTATAGATCACCCTTTACAAAATTAGCGTTTATCAATTATTATGCAGTAGTGAGTATAAGTATATAAACTTGGTTCTCAAGCAGTGATTAAGGAATGGAAATTTCAACAAAGGGCTCGGTTTACGCTGAGCAGAAAAAAACTATTTTCATATAAAAATTTTATTGATACTGCTTGAGTATATATATATTTGAAAATTAGTTTATTCGATATATATATATATACATATCGAATAAACTAATTTTTAAACGAGAAGAAGGGGTTCCTATATTTGAGAAAAAATTAACAAAGGCCCACCACGGTTTTATTTTAATTATTTACAATTAGCAGAGGCAAGTTTTAATTTTATCCATTTAAAGTTTTTATAAATAAAGAAATATAAACAACATTAGTGCTTAGCAATGACGGGAATTTTGTTACAAAAATTTGAGATTATATTTGTAATCGTATGCTTCTTTTTCATAGTTCTGGCTGGTCAGATGGTGCGAATAAATTTATACTTACTGAAGTAGGTTTTAGTTCGCACAATAGTTTCAATAATTTTTGTACCATTTCTGGCCACTTCCTCTATCACATTTTCAGTGATGTTTCTTTCATTTTTACCGTAGATAAGTTCATGTAACGCTCTAGCATATAGCCATACAGAATCGTATAAGTAGGCTGCATATATGGACACAAACTGAAATAATAAAAGTTTATAATAAAATTAAATAAAATAAATATATACAGAAATTTTAAATAAAATACCTAAAACCAGAATAACGGAAAGCTAGGAAAATAGAAATCTAAAAAGCCGAGTTAATGATGATGTTTGTGCGAGTTGTTAGTTTTCATGAACATGTTATACTAGGTTAAAGTAAGGCTTAGGGATTTAATTTACAGAGGAAGCTCAAATATAAGAATTCATTTGTAAGGTTACTTGTAGAACTCTATTTCAAGCAGTACAGAAGAAATTCCAACGTTTAATGATACGTATTTTATTTTAAATAAATTTGCGTAAGTCTAAAGCCATGTCCACATTTGTAGCAGAACATCGTATCACAACGCCTGACATATCAAATGTGCGTAACGTTCCGCCCCAAAAGCCGGGAGTGGGCTTTTTTAAAAGATTATCGATGGAAGTTGTAGCTTGAAATGACTTCTATCAACATTTCCCTGTCTAAATGTTTTATCTTTTTTTATTTCAATAATGAGAGTATCTTTAACAAAATAAAAAAATCATGTAACTGAAAAAATATTCAAATTAAATGAAATTTACAGTAAAAATGAAACTAAAGAGGCATTTGGATTGCCGTGAATACCTTTTTAGTGTAATCCAGCAAAAATATTATATACTATACTACATATTGCGGTGAGAAGACGCCAAAGCTTAACAGACTTCTGCATTAACAAATGCACACAATTATTTACTTTTATTCCCATACATTCATACCGCCTAGGTAATAATACTTAAAGCCAATCTCCTCCCAGAAGCGATATTCCTGGGAGCAGCATTAGTATTAAAAATACGATGAAAATCTATAAATCCTAGCTTAAATCGATTCGTATCCCATTCATGAGATAATTCACTTCCATTCCAGACATTAAGTCTAACAAGCCTTCCACCTAGTTTATTAGATACCTCTTTCACTCTATACCATTCGACACCTAAAGGCCGTATTCGCGAATTTTCTTGAAAGCGTTTCATTTTCTAGCTACAATGAAAAGTCACCATTATTCAAGCAAATATGAAAATCTGCTTTCATCAAAGAAATGGTAAGGTCTTCATAAACAAAACACATTTATCAATGGGTTCATTAGGAATTTTGAAATGCTGCAAACTCTTCTGGTCTGATGAGGAACGTTTATTATTATTATTAAACCCTGGGACCTATAGATTTGGACCTAAGCCAATATAGCTTTTATCCTCCTAATTCATCCCACTAATGAATCTCCCCCAGTAGTTTACCTCCCCCTGTCTACAATATCCCAAGTTATCCCTTAACTCCAACCCTCCCAGGCTTTCAAATGAGGGTTAGGCTATCCCAACTATACGAAACCTAGTACCAGTGATACGGGGACGCTGACATAAACAGTGATACACCGTTTCCATCTTCATCATCACAATTCTGACATATGGGAATAGACGTCCTCCATGTTTTACGCAAATGACTACTACCCACGTATGGTTTAGTCACTATACCTACTCAGCTCTCAATCTTATCCTACTCAGGGAGAGGAAGTAATTCGAAGCCCCTTGCTTAGTAACTTCTATAAATCTTTTGGTCTGGAGGCCCACTGCGTGTCCTCCCAATGTTTCTCCAATACTCTCGTCTCCCAAAGTTTAATCTGACTGTCACAGAACCGCTTAGTGACGGCAACGGCTGGCTCAGGACCACAGAAAGGTAAGGAGGACCCCTCCCTAGCCAGCCGGTCCGCCCTCTCATTGCCTTCTATTCCCGAATGTCTGGGATCCCAGAAGAGCTGCACTTTGCCCCTCTGAGCTAGGGTATTAAGCCCCCTCCTGCATTCGCTTACCAACTTCGCGCTCCAACACGGCTTGCTCCAAGCCCTCCGAGCGGCCTGACTTAAAAAGAATATCCGCACCTCTCCCTGCCACTCCCCCACCAATGATCTCTTTTATGCTGTCATCTATGGGAATAGATGTTTCGAGACGAATTTGTACGATGTTCTTATGTTCTAGCTTATATTGCCCTATGTTCTAACTTTCAAGAAGAATTTAAGATTAGCTTCTTTTTTTTTGGAGAGAAAGTTTCCTAAGAAACGTTTAATGACGACTCACTACCATCAAATCATCGCAAACGCCATTAAGGATTTTGCACTAAGCTACCTTTTAATGACTTTTTTACTTTCTCTTATTTTTCTTTGTTTTTAAGTAATAACAAAAATAAATTGCAAGCACCAAGGCTCTTACTTTCACGTACGAGACATTTTTGAATAAAGTTGGCGTATGAAAGAAGAATGGTTCTTTTGTGTTGTATAATCGGACTCTTTCCGTGAATATTTCGTAGTTTTGTAGAGGCGCAGTAGAAACTACAACAAGCAATGATCTTGCTCTCTTCTCAAATCCAGGCTGATCAAGACAAGAACTGGGATCATTAAATGTTTTCGGTCCTGTAGGAAAAAAAAAATATTTAAAATAAAATTTAGATTATTATAAAATATAATAGAACAATGGACACTTGAATGAAAGTAAGAACTTAATAAAGTAAACAATTTTTTTTTATATCTAAGTAAATATCACATGAAGAGTAGCATAATATGGATAAATACAACAGATGCCCTGGCATGGTCACTGTCGCGCAGAGGTTATAGGTACGTCACACTAGTAGCCTAAGCAATCTACAAGTGCGTGTAGGGCCTGGAAATAATGTAAACATTGGTCAACAGAGCGCAAGACCCCTACTTAAGTAAACATCTTGAAAGAAGATATACATATGTACAACTTTTTTGATTTCCCAACTTCTTTTAAATGCAAAAATAAATAAAATGTTCTCAGTATGCTCGCTATAGCCCGCAATGTGTTTTATGAACATAAATAATATATAAATTGCCTTTATTTGATAGCTCACCTAAACATGATAAAAATGTAGGAAATATTTTCCTAAAGAAATTATGAGTATACCAAAAATTAAATACATAAATTTTGCTAGATCAACTTACTCCAAAGATATTTTATCGCTTCCCTCGGCGAATACGTCATCATATCTACATGGATTACCACGTATTCACCATTCTCAAACAATTGCAAGGCCTGCATAGTTGTCATCATATCTATTAATGAAAGTGGGGTGCCCATAAATACATAAACTAAAACAAAATAAAAAAGAATTATTCAATAGAACAGAGAAAAATAGTTAATATGATAAGGGTGCAAATTGAACACTTTAACTTATTCAGGCTTGCTCATAAGAGCACTAGAGTGTGACAACTAAAGGTTTTATCAAAAAACATTACGTGGAATATGTTTACATGAAATGTTTTATTTTTTTTATTTCACTCAATTTCCATGAATTTATTCTTAATAATGATTACTAAAATAAAAAATCTGGTGTGCAACATAAATATGGAGCTGGTATGGCACAAGTACCAATCTGCCAACCCAGCGGATTTTCATTAGCTGAATATACAGATCTATCACTTTTGTTTGAAACTTTGTTCCGACAACTTCATTTAAAGAAGGTTTGGGGAATTGGAGGAAGTTGTTTCCCTTAAAAAAGCCATTTTATTAAGTTTAGATTCTCCTAATGATGTAAAACTGAAGACAATACTTACAACTAAATTATTACTACATTACAATACTTATTATTAAATAATAAGTAAATGTGATAAATAAAGGCATAACAAGAGGGGAATATCTCTCTTCTATTATTCCAAAGTAAAGGTATTCAATGCAGAAAGTCCGAGACTACTGCGTTTCAAATTGCTGGTCTTGAAAAATATTAACAGTTTTATTTAAGAAAATCATTTTTCTTGGGACACTTTTGGTTTAACCAGAAAAATATTTCTTTTTTTTAAAAAAAAAATCTGGTATGAAACATTGACCCGATTTTCTCTCGCTAAAGGGTTCAAGTATTGTAAGTACATATATATGGAAGACCTAAACTAAAAACTTCAACTACGGGAAGTGATACCTTCAATTAATAATGCATGGTATTTAGAAGCTATTAGTAAAGTTTGATGTCAATATGTTGTTTTTTCCAGCCCTCAAGAAACAAAAATAACAGACGTAACAAAAAGTTAAAATAATAAATAAAAAACTTTCCACGATTTTCATTGTCTTATGCTGAACAAACAAACACACACACACACACACACACACACACATACGCACACCTATTTGCGTACTCAAATCGTGTATTTCCGGTGAAAAACTTGGATTTAGAAAATTTAACATGATCACAATACATAATAGAAAAAAACAAAAAAAAAAAAAAGAAAACAAAAAAAGTAATTATGTTTCTCTTTATTACCTATTAATATTTATAAAATACTTACTACGTGTCCTATTTTTGGTTTCTTGTATAAGCTGGTACCAAACACCAAAGTGACAGCAAGGTAACATTAACTCACAACATTTATGCCGGTCCATAATGATTTTCTTATGGTTAACGGTCATATTGTTTACTTTCTTCTTGGCTTCCTCTTCTAGACTTCGTGCTACAGGTCGCCATGTTTCCTCCGCTATTATTGAAAACTTGGACCATTTATAATGACGTAAAAGTGCAATTATTGATTTTGTTACCTTAAAAATAAAAATTCCATTATTGTTAATGAAATTTTTCAAATTCTAAATTATTTTTATTACTTTGTAAATTTGAATGATATTCCAACATTTAGGATTATAAATAACAATAAAAAGAAAAGTGCTTACTTGAGTATTAGGAGGTTCTGTACGAGCAAATGTTGGAACTTCTGAAGGTCTATAATCAGAACATTTCTGAAAATTGAAAATTAAAATTGCTATTAATAAATTCACTTATTAATTACATATTCTTAGTAATATGAACTATTAACTTTTCCTGACTTCTATCTTTACTTTTTATTGTGAAATTTTCGAAATTAAGTTTTCATCGGAAATACACGTTTTGAGATCCCGTGAGTCGGAAAAGTGGTTTTAGAAATAATAGGTCTGTGTGTGTGCGTGCCCTGTGGTCACCTTAACACAAAAACGGAAACTTACAGGAAGCTGAAACTTGGAATTTCATTCAGATTCTATCAGGGGACACGGCAAATAAAGTTTTGGGCTTAAATCGGTCTACCGGATGTATACTATATTTTACTGAATAGATTTTTCAGATTTTGCGATTTTTTTGTAAATTACACCAACGATTTTTCTGTAAATTTGGTATATCAACTAATTATATAAACACTTACATATCTGACACATTTTTTCGGGAAAATTCATTTAGTGGTTGCTCTGGGGAGATGTGTGACGTTAGGCTTTCCCCCAATGTACTGTATCAATACATTATATAATTCTATAATCTACGAAATAATAACAAGAATATAATGTGTGGTAAAAATTCCTAATTTGAAGAAAATCGGTTTACCCACCGATACTCTTTTATGTTAGTTTTCGGATGAACTTTATATATATATATATATATATAAAACATGAGAAAGTGTATAAATGTTTCACACCAGATTTTTTTTAATGGAATTAATATGACATAATCACAAATTTTGATCTTTTAAAATATTTTGTCGTTCATACTTCTTTTAAAAACAAAAACAAAAAATTGAGTGAATCATTCATACGACTTTCTCCTAATGCATTTAATATCATTAAGAAATGAGGCAAATTGTTTCATTAAACATGGAAATTTTTAAATTATCCTAACATAAATATAGCGGTGTGGTGGGGTACATTTGACTAGTTCCCTTTTCAACTAGGAACAGAATATGTTTACACTGCAATCTAGAAGAGAGCGCCAAAACAATACACAAATTCAAATATTGAAAATAATTATAATGGCATGGATTCCACAAATTTGATTTTTCTAAAATGAATTTTTTTCAGGAAAAATGTTCCAGGGCAATTGAGCATTATAAGTTTAAACAAAATGTTGTAGCCGTTTTCGAGACCCCCCCCCAAGTCTAAGCATATTCTTTGAAGTGCACTTTCACTCAATAGATTTTCTTCAAATTTAGAATTCTTTAAAAGCTTCTACTGTATATTAATTTTATGCAGGTGGTAAAAGCAGACATTGTGTTCAAGTAGTAATTTAGAGGAAAGCCCCAACTCCAAACAACTTTCCCGTGACAATATTTCAAATGAAATCAAAAACATTCAGTAAAGTTGCATTTCCGATGGATAAATTTTTCCAGAAGCTTCATGCCAGATGCGAAGTGATACCTAGGTAGATTTAGGTAAACGGAATACCAAGTTTGAACTTCCCGCGATTTTTCGTTTTTGAGATATTTTGTTCACATGCATATACACCATTCGCAAAAACCCTTTTTTTCGTACACTTTTCCTCAAAACATGTATTTGCGGTGAAAACAAGAAAAATTTGATACGATCGCAATACTTCCTCTTATCAGGAATAAGAGAATAATAAATGGCACCACAGGTTTGAATAGTGGTACTGATAGAACCTGATTGCAAAATCACATAAGAATGGAATTTTTTATAGTTTGCACATAGGAAGCGTTTATAATGCAATAAACCCTCTCAATTTAGGAAGTTTGAATCTCCTAAATTGTACTAAGAATAAATTAGTGATGATGATTATTATTATTCTCCTCACTAATAATGCAAGATACCAATATTAAATATTAATAAAAAGAACTTACATAGCTAATCATAGGTATGTTGCGCGACTGAGCAACAATAGCTTCCACATGGCATGATCCTTCGGGTCCAAAAAAAGCGGCCACACCGTCGCATATCATGTCAGTAATTGCACGTGTGGTAGCCACAGTCTCGCCTCTGGTATCAACCCATCGCAGAACCAGGGTCACATTGGGCAACAGCGATGAATCATTATTTACCTTTGATAACAGATGTTCTCATTTAGCTGCAAGTACAGACAGTTCGATGTATATAAATATAACTTGAGTTGTGCTCATTTTTGTTTGTTTCACTCCCAATGTTATTTAAGGAAGTATATTTTTTAATTTATAAATTAATAATTTAATTTAAAAAATCAAGTAGAGGGTAAACTTCAAAAATCGCGTGTGAATTTAATGTATTGTTTTTTGATTTACAATTAGTAAAAAATGCTGACAATGCAATTATTGGCAGTTCTTAAATTTGGAACGTTTTAAAATTTGATTAAAAACGAGTAATAATGTTGAATTCAATTAGTATTACAGTAGCGACCTTCTCTACGATAGCGGTGAAAACAATGCAATAACCTCTTCCTGAAGCGATAAACTATAGGAAGGTTTCAATGAATGCATACAAGCTACAATGTGGGTTGCGTTACCACACATAAAATAAAATAAAAAATTCTGATGCTATCTTCCTTCTACGCATTTAACCAAAATTTAAAAATTCTAGTATAAGCAAATTATTTTATGAATCTATATCTATATTCCTTTTGCTTTATGCAGAAATTATTTTTTAAAAAAAGTCTAATCTAAAGATTAAATTGTGTTAATCTTTCGTATTAACTTGGAAGAAGAACCTAGCTAAAGAAAGTGATTCTGACTCCGATTAACAGTTGTAAAAATAATATTTATTTAATAAAACTGCGCGTATAAATGTATAGTTTTGTTTTATTTATTTTACATTAATATTTCATGAATTAATTACCTGATTTCAGGGCAATTAGTGTTGTATTTAACTTGACTATTTATCCAGATGAGTTAATTGCAATGATTATAACTAAAAAGATTTGTAGTTTCTTCTTAAATTTTCTTGAGATCATATAAACACGAAAAAAGTATTTTTAAAAAGAAGTAGGGACTAGATTATTTTTTGAAAGTTCAATTTCAGCCAAAAGGTGTAGGTAGGCTGTTCCGTTCGGAATCAGTAAAACAATCCCCTATACAGAACTCCTTATGAATCGATCTTTGCAATGTAAACTGCATGCATTCGTTGAAACCTACAAGTATAACTTTGCAGTACCAATACACAACTAGTAAACCAATCAAACTCTATTGTCTATTTCCGATACCAGTAATAGTTCTCTATATAAAGGCGGAAGAATACAAGGCAATATATTATATTTTTATTATTATTTTAATTTCCTTAAACTCTGTTTAAAGTAATTGACGATTATTATTGATTTCTTTACATCGAACTATATGCCTTCGTTAATTGTAATTATATTGTGTTACATATATATTTGTAAAAATAAAAATTTAATTAAAAAAATAATTACATCTTCAATTGCCATAGTTATGGCTCCGGAAACAGCAAGCCCTTGACGGTCCTTTAAAGTGCCTTTGACAGCGGTTAAATAGCCTACAGTTAGATTCATGTTCAGCTGTGCCCAGGTTGGCGCAAGTATGAGCAGAGCCAGGAGCGCCCTAACAACCCGCACCATCCCCTTCCTTACCAAGCCCTCACCTAGAAGAAAGAAAAGAAAAGATTTTACAAATAAAAGCAATATTAAATTAATAATTTAATTTTGTACAAATAAAACAAATTTGGCCGTTATTACAAGTAAAAAACTGTGGCCAACCATTTTTATTTCTACTCTTCGTTATTTGAGTTTTTAATCGGCAAAATGAAGATAATATAGGAGGAGAATGAAATGGTAGATTCAATTCTTTCTCTCGCTTCCTCTCCTCTAAAGTTGAAAGAAAATAAAACCAAGCTTTTAAAAATAACTTAACTCTTGGCGCAATAGACTATAGAGATTAACCAGACGATGAATTTGTATCGGATGGGAATGTAGTCAATAAGCCGCAGTTACCATTGCCGTTTAGTTCTGGCTTTCGGCTAACAGGTGCGGCTTACTACAGCCCTCACTTATAGTCTGATATGTTAATTTAGTCTGGTATGTATGTCCCCCTTCATGGGAAGCCGAAAGGGTTTCAAGTTGGAGAGTAGTCTTCTTGGACTACAGCGAGCACTTTGCAGTATCTGTAGACTTAGCCCATTAATACATTTGATGCTGCATGCAGGATTTCTTACGTTTTCTAGGGTAAACCACATTACTTAGCAAAAGAAAAAAAATCTGGTGTGAAACACTCACATGGCTTTCTCTTACTCCAGACAATATAGTCATGAAACTGACTTAAATCTGAAATTAAATTCCCTTAAATTTGAAATTTTATTCATTTGCCCTAACATTTGGAGTAGTGCGGTTCAAGTACCTAGCTTGCAGTTATTAGTTAAATAATTACGTTATAGTCCACAAGATAGCGTCCACAATAATAGTGAACAAATTGAAATTTAAGTTCGCAGCTTCCTATGAAACCCCAAAAATAAATTTTTCCAACAATTTTTCTCAATTAAAAGATTACTGTTTATAGCCGAAATAATTCTAAAAACCAATTCGCACATAACGTCGCCCTTCCGGTTAACCAATTTTCTTCAAATTGGAATTCTAGCAATGCTCCTATTTTGGCAGAACCATATATTATACTGAAGTGTTACTTTAGAGGAAAGTTTAAGTTATTCCTCCTCCCCAGTACCCCTAAAAACTCAATTTTCCAGGAATAATGCTAAAAATAAAAGATATAGGCATTTATGTGTGTAAATAGTATAAGAAGTTTAAAGAAAAACATTGGAGACGTTATCGAGAAAACTGGTAAAATCTGAAGAAAAAACTATTCGATGAAGCAATTCCGGTGAATGAATTTTGACCAAAACCTTACTGTCAGATGCAGTAGTGTTACCTAAACGGAATATCAAGTGGGACTGTTCGTATATTGAGATATTTTGTTCACACTGAATATTTGCTAAAAACATTTTTATTTTCTCAAACTGCTAATAAGTGGGGCTATTGCGAGCGTATCAAATATTCGACATCGAATTATCACCGGAAATACACGTTTTGAGGTTCTAAGAGTGCGCAAAATATATTTTTAGTGTATGTGTGGATGAACAAAATATCTCAAAAATGGCCCCAGCGATTTTCGTTAAACTAGTATCATTGTCGTCAGTACAGTGTCACCTATATAATATAAAGAGAGAATTTCAAATTTGAGTAATATCGATTAACGGAAGAATCGGACTTTACAGAATACGCTTTTGGTTTTTGGAATTTCTTGAAAAAGGCCCCAAACGACTTTCTTGAAACTTTGAATACTGACTGCACAGATAAAATTCTATAACTTTTACTTAGAAGATTTTTCGGAAAAACTAATTTTTGGGAAATTCTGTGGGATTTGGAGCGTTAAATTTCAAATGATTTTTTGAGTTCCTTCAATGCTGTTTGAATGTTGATGCTATTTTCTGGAGTAATGTAACTACATTGAAATGACTAGCTGAGCCAAGAGTGCCTACCAGCATGTAACCGCCACCCTTCTATTGTTATGTAAAGTTCAGAAAAATGTCGAGTTCAAAATTTGTCAATACTATAACTGTATTAACTGCAGCAACAGAATGTCCTGTTGAGTGTCATACTAAATTTTTACTTTCTCTTACTCCTAGTAAGAGGAAGTATTGTAATCGTGTCAAATTTTCGATATCGAGTTTTCACCGGAAATATCCGTTTTGAGGTCCCCTGAGTCCAAAAAAGTGGTTTTTAGCAAATGGTCTGTGTGTGGGTGTGTGTGTGTGTGTGTGTGTATGTATGTGAACAGCATAGCTCAAAAACGAAAAATCGTAGAAAGTTGAAACTTGATATTCCGTTTAGGTATCACCATGGGATCTGACAGTACGTTATCTGTCAAAATTCCACAACCGAAAGTACCACTTTACCAGTTTTTTTTTTCTACTTTTTTGCGATTTTCTCACAAATGGCTCCGACGATTTTCTTCAAACTTGGCATATCAACTACACATACAAGGAGCTACAACTTTTATTTGAAACATTTCTCTAGGAAAATTCATTTAAGGTCACTTTTGGGGGAGCGTGGGGTTAGGTTTTCATCTAAAGTGCTATTTCAGTTTATTGGACAATTCGCTCATCTAAATAATGTTAATTAGAGTTAAATATATTGTTGAAATTCCAAGTTTGAAATAAATCGCATAACCGGAAGTGCGCATTACCTTACCACTTTACTAAATGGTTTTTTCACTTTTTCGCGGTTTTCTCAAAAATGGCCCAGATGATTTTCTTGAAACTTCTTATATAAACTACGCATACAATGATCTACAACTTTTATTTAAAACATTTCTCTGAGAAAATTCATTTAAGGGCACTTTTAGGGGAGGGGTGGGGTTATGTATTTTTCTAAAGTGCTATCATAGTTGAGTATACAATTCTATCATCCAAACAAAATTAATTAGAAATAAATAGATGGCCAAAATTCCGAGTTCAAAAAAATTAGTAAACCGGAAGTGCGCTTTTACTGAGCAGTTTTTTCAGTTTTCGACGAATTTCATAAAATTTGGTACACTAACTATTATAACATTTGTCAATTATAATTTGGGGAACAGGAGTAAGAGAAAGTTGTGTGAGTGTTTCACATCAGATTTTTTTACTTTCTCTTACTCCTAGTAAGAGGAAGTATTGTAATCGTGTCAAATTTTCGATATCGAGTTTTCACCGGAAATATCCCTTTTGAGGTGCCTTGAGTCCAAAAAAGTAGTTTTTAGGAAATGGTCTGTGTGTGTGTGTGAACAGCATAGCTCAAAAACGAAAAACCGTAGAAAGTGAAACTTGATATTATGTTTAGGTATCACGATGGGATCTAACGGTGCGTTATTGGTTAAAATTCCTCAAGCGGAAGTACCACTTTACTAGTTGGTTTTTTTACATTTTTGCGATTTTCTCAATAGTGGCTCCGACGATTTTCTTTAAACTTCCTATGTCAGCTACACATACAAAGAGCTACAACTTTTATTTGAAACATTTCTCCGGGAAAATTCATTTAAGGGCACTTCTGGGGGAGAGTTGGGGTTAGGTTTTCATCTTAACTGCTATTTCAGTTTATTAGACAATTCTGTCATCTAAATAATGTTAATTACAATTAAATATGTTGTTGAAATTCCGAGTTTGAAGAAATCGGATAACCGGAAGTGCGTTTTGTTTTAAAACACTTTACTAAATGATTTTTTCACTTTTTCGCGATTTTCTCAAAAATGGCTCCGACGATTTTCTTGAAATTTCACATATAAACTAAGCATGCAAAGATCTACAACTTTTATCTAAAACATTTCTCTGGGAAAATTCATGTAAAGGGCACTTTTAGGGGACGGGTGGGGATACAGCTTCCTCTAAAGTGGTATCATAGTTGATTACACAATTCTATCATCCGAACAAAATTAATTAGAAATAAATAGATGGCCAAAATTCCAAGTTCTAAGAAAATTAGTAAGCCGGAAGTGCGCATTTACTGAACAGTTTTGTCAGTTTTCGACGAATTTCGTTTTATTTGGTACACAAACTATAACATTTGTCAATTATAATTTTGAAAACGGGAGTAAGAGAAAGTTGTGTGAGTGTTTCACACCAGATTTTTTTCTCTTGGGATCTTCATTTCATTCAGAGAGGCCAAAAACCAAGTATTTCCGGAAAGGATTCAATTTCGAAAATCTATTTTGAACGCAGTATTATTTCTTAGAGCCGTAAATTTGAGCGGTACAGTCAAAGAGGGAGAGGGAGAATCAGAGAGAGCTCTAACGTATAAATAAAGTTTGTTGTATGGCGATAAAATCGGCAAGGCGATGTTAAATCGAATAAATACTTCCGGTTGGCTACACGCACAGATAACAAGTTTAGAATATTTTAATACGCGGCTATTTTCGTAAATAAAAAAAATAATATATTTTGTTAGATCAAAATATTATTTTTGCCATTTTTTGAGGGGGGGGCTTCCTTTAAATACAAAAAAAAAAATTACCTGTGCACTAATAAATAGCATGCGGGGCATCCCATACTGAATGGGAGACCTCGGCGTCTTATCATAGCACTATTCTGAAACAAACAAGAATATCACAAATTAGATTTGATCTTGAAATTTAACAGTGGGTCAATTTATTGACCAAGAAATTGTTTTGCACTAATAAATTGCTTGCAAGCAAAAACATGGGGAGAATATCAATGACAAAATTCCTTTATTGGTTCAAATAACAGACCCATCCCACAGACGATTACCCAATAAGCGATTTATGCTATATTTGTTACACGAGTCGCTTTATCTTCAACCTGCCTTATTCACTAGTGAGAAATGCTCACATGACTTTCTACTCAACCTCCCTACGATTAATTTTCTACAAAATAGAAACATATTATTATTATTAAGATTAATATCTTCGAGCAGTTTTCGAGAAAAAGCGAAAAATGGAAAAACAAAAAACATTCTGTAAGACAAACTTTCAATTCACAGAACTGATCGAAAACTTTGTGTCTTTAGAATGGGTTCTAGCTATTCCGCTTATTATTACTATTATTAGCCCCGAAAAGCCAGGACCTACAACAATATGGCTCTGTTCCCTTCACCCAAAAAAGCCACTCCTGAAGACTCCACCCGCAATCTACCGGTCTGATTAGAATATCTTAAGATATCTCTAAACTCCAACTCCTACAAGCATTCCCTTGAGAGTGTTGCCCTCCGAAATACGCGGAACCTAGTGCTGGCAAATCGGGGACATTGACCCTGATTCAATATACACCGTTCCTCATACACCAATGTGCACAGTGATGGCCACAAGGAGTAGAAGTCCTGCCTTTTTGTGTAAATGACTGGCCTCCCAAAGTATATTCAATCAATACACCTCTAGGACTCTCAATTCTGTTCTAGTCAGGGAGTGAAGACATTGTTGGCCTTATATCTTTTATAAAACTGTTAGTCTTATGACATTCCTCCGTGTGCCTCCGGTGTTTATTCAATTCCCTTTTCCTCTACTAATTTAACTTCTCTCGCGCGAAATTGCCTAATGATGGCTACTCTGGTTCGGGACCACAAAATGGTAAGGGAACCCACTTCCATCAACTCGTCCGTCTTCTCAATGCCCTTAAATATGAGAGTCCAATGGTCAGAACACTAATTTAAGCTAGTAACGCATTAACTTAGAGCTTCAGCATGGCTTATTCAAAGCCTTTACTGCAATCAGAGAATCTTGGCTATCAGAGAATTTTTATGAAAATTTGTCCATTTTATAATAATGCATTAACTGCAGTAAGAGAAAGTTGTGTGATTGTTTCAAACCAACGTTTTATTTTTTTCTTGTCGGCACAAGCTAAAATATGTTTTACAGGTTTAAGACTAAAAATAGATAAATCGTGAGATTCATTTAATACACCATTTTAGACCTATAACCATTTCCGTTTTTATTAACGGATCTGGGTGTGAGTGGGGCGTATGTAAGTGTGTGTTCACCTACCTTAAAGACGGACAATCACAGCTGAAAGTTGATTATTGTCCTGCTAGGCAAACCGAAAATAAGGGTTTGGTCAAATTTAGACAAACAGAGAAGTAACACTTTACTGAATAGATTTTGAAAGTTTTTTGAATAGAATTTTCTCAAAAACGGGTTCAACGATTTTCATTCAATTAGCTATTCCAACTACGTATTATATAAGGGGCTATAACTTTTATTGAAAACATCTTTACCGGGAAAATTCGTTTGAGGGGGATTCTGCAATGGTGTCGTTAGGCTTTCCTCTTGTCCACTTCAATATATTATATAGATTCTGTATAATATAAATAAAATGATAACTCTACATATGAGCTATCAGGATATTACACATCAACGGTAAAATAAACTGATTTTGCACTATGCAAGTCTGTGATAATTAATCACTGTTTTGTCAAGTCATCCTGAAAATGAGTGTTGATTGTTAAAAACCGGCCGATCACTACCAAACAACGAAGTAGACTCTATATATATATATATATATAAAAACTCTTCGATGTCTTCCAGCATTGCGGCGGATCCATATATATTGTTTGTAGAAAATCCGTTACCTGAAAGTGCGTCTATTCTGATAGCAATTTTTATCAGTTATCTCTATTTTCTTTTTAACAACTCTAGCGAGTTTCTTTAAACTCGGTAAACTGACGTAGTGTACAGATCTATTACTTTTATTTGGGACTTTTTTTCTACGAAAAACTGATTTGGGGGGCATTATGGGGGAGAACTGGGTGGTCATCTTCACCCAAAATTGTCCCAGTTTTATCAAACTTTAGCTTCACCAAATTTTGTATTTTAAGGTCTCCTGAGTATGTTTTTAATGAATGGTCTAATGTTACAGTTTTTGCAATTTTCTCGAAAGTGTTAACGATTTCTCCTTGGAAATATAATAATTTCAACTTGGAATATTAACCATGAATATACTTTTATTTGTAACCTTTTTGTGTAAAAATTGTTTTTGGATGTTCTGGAGAATCTGAGACATTAAAATTCAAATTGGGTTCGTTCAATATATCGGCGCTCTCTACAATATTTTCGGTTGGTATTCTCTACATGCCTGGGTTGGTACGTTACAACATATCCCCCTACTACTTCTATATTTATTTTCGGACAAATAAGAAAATATGTTGTGAGAGTGTTTCACACCAGTTATTTTTCTACTTTCTAGTAACAGGAAGTACTGTAGTAGTCTCAAATTTTCGAAATCGAGTTTTTACCGGAAATATCCGTTTTGATGTCCCCTGTGTCCAAACAAGTGGTTTTTAGCAAATGGTCTGAGTGAGTGTGTGTATGTGTGTGTGTGTGTGTGTGTGTGTGTGTGTGTGTGTGTGTGTGTAGCATAGCTCAGAAACGAATAATAATAATACTTTATGAATTAAATAAAGAAATACAATTTACAAATATATATAAGTATTATACGGCTTGGATATTCCGTCAGCCGGCTCAGAAACGAATAATCGCAGAAAATTCAAGCTTGATATTCTGACAAAATTCCTCAACCGGAAGTACCACTTTACTGAATGGTTTTCACTTTTTTGCAATTTTCTCAAAATTGGCTCTAACGATTTTCTTTAAACTTGGTACATCAATTACACATACAAAATTCTACAATTTTTATGTGCAAAAACATTTCTCCGGGAAAATGCATTTAAGGGCACTTTTGGGGGAGGAGTGGAATTGGGTGGACCTCTAAAGTGCTATTTCAGTTTATTACACAATTCTGTCATCTAAATAACATTAATTAGAATTAAATATGTTTTTAAAATTCCGAGTTTGAAGAAAATCAGAAGGCCCAATAGTGCGTTTTTACTGAATAGTATTTTTCATTGTTCTACTATTTTTCTAAAACGACTCCAACGATTTTCTTTAAACTGTAGGTGAACTACACATTTAAAGAGCTACAACTTTTATTAGAAACATTTCCCAGGTAAACTCATTTAAGGGGGCTTTTGGAGGAGAATGGGGGTTATGTTTGCCTCTAAAGTGCTATCTTAGTTGATTATACAATTCTACCATCTAGACAAAATTAATTGGAAATAAACAGATTGCCAAAATTCCGAGTTTGAAAAAATCAGAGGGTCGGAAGTTCGTTTTTACTCCATAGTTTTTTTCAGTTTTTGCGATTTTCTCCATAATTCAATGTTTGTCAATTACAATTTTGAAAACTGGTGTAAGAGAAAGTTGTATGAGTGTTTCACACTATATTATTTTATATTTTATTTCAGAGACTTTTCCGGTGATAATTCAATTTCGGTAAATTGACACGATTGCAATTACATTTCTTAACAATGGTAAACAGGTTTCTTATTAGGTACACAGAATCAAAATGTAGATTATGCTCCAATTAAAATTTTATTACAATTCTATCAAATCTTCAATAATTTCTGCGTGTTTGCTATATAAACAGACAAGAACTTATGTAATGTATATTATTTACCATCATATTAAAAGAACCGTGTGAAAGAAATTGTTAAAAGAAAACAATGGACAGTCAGAAAATAATCATTTTTTTTAAATGAGTTATAATTAGCACAATTTAGAAAGGGAAAACCGCAAAACTTTAAATGTCATTATTTAGTTGAATATGTATGGTTTAGAACAAAAAAACAAATTAACTATCACTCCTAGAAATATCAATATTTCAATCCCCCTCCCCCCTCAAGCCATTTGTCACAATCTATTATTTCTTGTGTACTGAATAAATAAATGAATAAACAAAAAAACAAAATATCACACACACACACACACACACACACACACACAAAATCACCAAAGACAATTTCTTTTGTATTCATAATGAGATATTCTGTTTCAGGTTGAGCACCCCACCCCCCCAAAGTTATAAGATCAAACCGGTTGTGTGAGGTAAAGTTATTTATTTATTTATTTATAAAAACCAGTTTCCAGGCACATAATAGCGCCCCCCCTATACAGCGGACATATGGGGAACCCATGGCGGTGTGACAGCCCGGCGACATCTTATTTTCGCCTATTTTATTTTTATTTTGCCTGTTTTTATTGTTGCCAAATAATAATTATTTTACTCCTTTTTTTTTAATGTCATTCAAGTTAATTTTCACATAAATGGAAGAAATGTTGATTTATATAATCTAAATATAAAAGATTTCTTCAAATGTAGATTTTTTACTCCAACAACAGGTAATATTTGAGTGTGCTTACATTATAGACTTATGGACTAGAAAAGAGTGACCAAAAAAAGCCTCCAAAAAACCACTTGAAATCTGATGCCACAGATTTTTCGGAATCCCTTTAAATGCAATGTTTCCGTAAAATTATGTAACATAAAAAGCATAGGTTTATTACGTACTGACAGCTAGCAATTCAAGCTCAAAGAAAATGGATGGATCTGTTGACGAGAAAATTCTTTTACAAAAAATTAGAAACCTTTTCTATAAAGCAGCACTTCCGGTTAACTGATTTTCTTCAAACTTGCAGTTCTACCGGAACTTTAAAAGTATCCATAAAGCGCTTATATTTGTAACTGTTCTAGAAAAGTGTTTCAAATAAAATGAAGCCATTTTAAGCTGGACTTTTGAGGAAAATTTTGCCTTTATATTACTTCCTCTTGCTCCTGGTAAGTACGATGAAGTATTGCAATCGTATCAAAATCGCAGGAAATTAAGGTTTCACGGGGAATACATATTTTGAGGTCTCCTGAGTTAGAAAATAATGTTTTTAGCGTACAGTATGTGAGTGAGTGGGTGGTTTGAGGCAAAACCCATCAATGTGGGATTTCACAGATTTCTTTTGTTACAGTTTGTCGGTATTTTCTTGGAAACAAATCCAATGATTTTCGCAGGAAAATTGACTTTGTGGGGGAAGATCTGGCGGAATAGTGTTAAGTTTTGCTCTAAAGAATCACTTCAGTGCAACATATGGTTCTTCAATCTGTACAATATTAATATATGTATATTAAAGGGCTGTTGAGTGGCAAATTTTAAATTTGAAAAAAAATCCGGTAAACCGGAAGTCGGTGCAACTTTACAGAATAGATTTTTGAGTTTTTATTGGCGCTCTCTTCTGGTCTATAATATTATCACTGTTTTTCTACCTCCTGGATAGGTACTGATACTCCCTCAACACCACTATATAAATGAGTAAATTTTTGATGTTTAAAGAAAAATTTGTCTTCTTCCTAGAAGCCCATACAGCTCACTATTTGGTGATGAACAGTGTTGTTTGTAACGAGAGATCACTGTCCGGACGCCGGCAGTGCACTGAGGAGAGGCTCCGGGCGCCACGACCAAGGATGTTGACGCGCCTTAAATTAAAAAGAATTGTCATTCTCTATACAATTCTATGTACGAGAAAGTCCTGTGAGTGTTTGATACAAGATTTTTAATTTTTTTTTAAAGAAGTGAGGGGGGGGGGATCTTGGAACAAACTTGGTTGGTCCATTACCTAATGGAATTGAAGATTTTAATTAAGAAAAAAAGATAGTGCCACCACCATCCTTCTCTCTCTGCTATGGTGACCGTCTGTCTGCTGTTGTTCTACAATTATTATAACTTTATAAAACTATCGATCAAGCTATCGATTTTTGTATTTGTTGTTTTAATTAGATAAATATGTTTGTTTTTTTCAATAAAGGAGGAAAAATCTTTGAATAATAAGAGAGGAAGTGATTATTAGAAGAGAGAACGAGTGAAGGGGAGAAGCTGTTAACGGCCAGCGCAACACATTCACACCTCCAGCTAAATATAGAATTTGAAACAAGAAGGCTGCTGGCCAAGGACAACCTCCTTAATACACAACGGCCATAAATTCTATTTTTAGCTCAACTTTAAAAATGTTTGCAACTACTTTATTTTAAAAACAACAACAAAACGTAAACGAAATTATGAACAATAAATCATAAAAAAAAAAAAAACTACAAAGAACAAAGAACAATAGCAATTTAAATAGTATTCGAGTTTCGATCTTTATTTATTCATTTACAACCATGTTTAAAAATAACTTTTTTTTTTTTTACATTTATTAGAGTAATATTGTATACTTTTATATACATATGTCTGTGTGCCGTTTATATCGTAATCAGCACGAAACTAATCTTAATTTAGATTTTATTATAAAACAAACTGGTGTGAAATACTCACACTACATTCTGTTACTCCTTTAGTTATATATAAAATGCTTAAGTTTATTTAAATTTGAAATTTTGCTCATTTATGCTAACACAGGGATGGGGGGGAACAAATACTAGCAGAGCTAGGTAGAGAAGGATTAGATTGTTGAAAGGCTAATAATGCTGAACAAACATATTTTTGAATTTCAACGTCTCGGACCAATCCTCAGTACATCCAACAACAAACAATATTTTTCAGAAAAATTTTATAAATAAAAATGATTTTGGTTTAGATCTATGCAATTACTATTCCTCCACGTTAACAGGAAATCGTTATAGCATCCATTTCACAACAATGGGATAATCGGAACTTAATAAAAAATGACTTTTGCGAGGAAAGCATCCCCCCCCACTTCTTTAAATGAACATTCATGGAAAAAAGTTGTAAACAAAAGTGACTTCTAAAATATAACAATATTACGTTGGTAGTAAGAAGCATCATTGTACTGGAATTGGTACTTTAATGGAAAGCTTAACGTTCACTGTTCCCCTTCAGAACCACTCTAAAAAAACAAGCTACAAAAATTAGTTGGCTGGGGCAGAGGGCAAACTTTTTTAAAAAATAACAAATTTCTTCTTTGGCCCCAGACAACTAATTTTTGTAGCTTGTTTAATTAACAACGGCCAAACATAAATATTGATTACACTCCAACATTCAATTTTCCCGACCAATTGTTTCCAATAAAAGTGATAGGTATTGTAATGTTTGGCGTGATGTGTGTATTTGTAGTAAGTAGCACGAGCGTTTTCCTGAAAGGGCTTCTAAGTAAGTTGGAGATAGAAGTTTAAGAATAATTAAGAACACACTGGTAGAGTAAATTAAATATATTCTCTAAGAGAAATTAAGTTACTTTGAATATCACAATAAAATCTTATAACAAATTCTCATAACTTGATACTGGTACAGCTCTGATGCTTTCACCTTGATTTCTAGCACAAGTCTGTCCTTAAAATATCTCTTCTCTTTGTTTCTTCAATTCCTCCCCTGTTAGGAGAAGGGGGTAGTACAAGGCCAGTAACTGGACTTCTTCTACCTGGCTGGCCCTTTTGCAAGGGTATGTCACATATTTTAATAATTTGGATTTATTTATAAATTCATATATTTTAATGTTTTGCATCCATCACAGTATTTATTTATATATATATATATATATAGGCAAAATCCATCAATAGGATGTGCGATTTCACAGATTTTAAAAATGACGAAGTTTAATGAAAAATTGCTGGTAAAGTCATATTTTCGGTTGATGGATTTCGAACTTAGTATCAGATCCGGTGGTCATATCTAAATATTTAAACGGAATTCGCTATTTTTTTTTTTTGTAATACTCAGTGCACTGCCGGCCTCCGAGCAGTGTTCTCTAGCTACAGACAACTCTGCCCATGGGCCCATGGGCAGTGAACTGTAGAGGCTCCTAGAAGGAGAAAATCTAAGGGCAACATGCTGGATTCGAACTCAGGACCTCCGCGTTACTAATCCAGCGCGCTACCACTGAGCTAATCCCTTCATTCTCCCTAGGCTTACGGGGTTTTCACAGATGATACTCAACACATGAATTACCGATGAAAATCAAATTTCGAAAATTTGACACAAGTAAAGCAAATAAAAAAAGTAAAAATGCTTGTAAAATAATATTATTTCCTAGGTTACAAATAAATAAAGCAGTGCAAAACCAAACAAAGATTTAAAAATAAATAAAAAATACACTATAATCTGTTAGATGGTTCTCACAAGTACAAGGATAAATTTGGATTTAAAATTATTAATGATCAAAGGAGATGCCGATAAACATGTTCTTATTTTGATTATATACAAGTTTTTCTAATGGGGGCCTAATAATTTATTTAGATTATTTTTGAAATATTGGGAGTAGAATTATGCAAAAGAATTATGGCGGAAGGAATACAAAAATAGAATAAGAAACATAAATAAATAAAAAATACACAGCCTAGAAAGGAGACGGGGAGATATTATGGAAGAAGGTGGAATATAATACTAATTTGTATTCTAAATCTTGAATTTTATATATATGTGGATGGTGGGGCCTTTAAAATGAAAAAATAAAAAAAATATCTCTTTACAAAAAACAAAAAATAACATTACATCTTCCACATATATTATTCATGCGAGCTTCAGAAACTTGTCACTAGATGGAGATATGGCCAATTTGTCTCTTACTTTCTTAAGCAAACTGATAAATATACATATGAGAGTATTTTTTATCGATACATTATATAAATTTCTATTTAAAAAAGAAAGAAGGTTATTCTGTTTATTTTTAAACACAATTTCAGAAGAAAGAAGAAAAAAAATGAATGGTTGTTTAGTTGACAAGAAGAATAAAGTGGCACTTTTACACACTAGAGTTCTCTGTACACACTAGAGTTCTGGTTTGCCCACACGAGCGCCGCAACCAGCTTTGGTTGGGTTTGTTTAAACTTTCTTCGGCCCTTCCCCGCAATAGCACCTTGTAACGGCACTTTAAATTTAAAGGTTTTATATCTGTGTACTTAGCATTCCAAGTTTTAAATACAGATGATGATGATGATGATTTTTTTGATTATTTTGTCCACAGATGACCACAAAATGAAGCAGGCTACCACGGAAAATGTCTCGTAACACAAATTTCCTTCAAACTTATAATTTATACCAAATGTTTACTCGTCTTCAATGTTATATCAATGGGGGAATCTAAATATGATAAAATGACATTTTTGGAAACATGCATAATCTTCTCCCATTAACTTTTTTAAATGCACTTTCTCGGAAAAAAGATTTCAAACAAAAGTGATTAAGTCTTCTATATTCATAGTTAGTAAACCAAATTTAATTCCAAACTAGGAATTTTGCAACATATTTAATACTAGTTAACGTTATACAGATGATGTAAAATCGTACAATTAACTGAAATAACACTTCAGAGGAAAAGATAACACCACTCTTTCCCCAAAATCCAAAATATTTCAAATAAAAGCGGTAGCGGATGGGG
Organism: Triatoma infestans; assembly: GCA_011037195.1. NCBI lineage: Eukaryota > Metazoa > Arthropoda > Insecta > Hemiptera > Reduviidae > Triatoma > Triatoma infestans. Next base: position 33,972 of record JAAEAF010003246.1, on the reverse strand, counting down.
CTGTTTTCGAGAAAATTGCAAAAAACTAATCTATTCAATAAAGTGGTACATCCGGTTGAGGAATTTTAACTGATGTGTCGGATTCCATGGTTATACTCAAACAGAATGCCAAGTATAAATATTTCTACGATGTTTCATGTTTGAGTTATGCTGTTCACACACAGACACACACACACAAGAATGCCAGACTTTTTCTAAAAACTACTTTTTCGGACTCAGGGCACCCCAAAACGCATATTCCGTAGTTCCGGTGAAAACGCAATATCAAAAAGTAGTTATGATCGTAATACGCTCTTTTTACAGTAGTAAAAGAAAGTAATATTAGTGTAAACTTGAAACAAAATTCATATACTTCCGGTCTGCCAATTTTGACCGAAGCTTTATGTCAGATAGCGCTCTGGTGAACGGAATATCAAATTAGAAAGTTCCTGGGTATTTTTGGGGGAAAAATTTTGTTCACAATGACAAACACTCATTTATATAAAGTAAAGTAGTAAAGTATTGCCTATTTTTGAAATGGGCTTAACGTCCAATTACCCAACAAGGCAGGATGCTAGGGCGGTGGATGCACATACTTCTATATATTTCTAAACTAAACCCCGATGCTGTTATTGCTATACATACGCTTCAAAATTCAGTGGTTTATTAATTGCCACCTGGAAAATTAAACTAATGCAGATAAATAATATTCACCTTAAATTATGAAAACCCTCCCTCCTTAAATGGAAACTCATCCCACTTCTTGACCATGTGCGTTATCTTGGACTAAATCTAGACAAGAGGCTTACTTGCATGCAATCTTCTGACATGTCTGAAACATTGCGGTTCCTAAATAGGCTCAAAATTATCTCTTTTTAATAAAAGACTTCTATCATCTCCTTAATGAGACTGCTATGGACATACGACAAGAACTGAACGGGACCGTAAAACGTTTCAGTTTGAACCGAATCCAGAAACCTTCAATCAGAATCCTTCGCTATATCACCTTTAGTCACTATTATATATCCCCACCTTTTACACTGATCTCATCAACTCTTGCCCACATCCCTCTCCAACAATTTTCATTCTAGACTTCAAAACCCATTCTAACCTTCTAGTCACTCTCTTCTCAGGCCCTCCAGATGAGAACGACTAATGCGTCCATGGTCCCGCGACCTCATAGTTACCTAATGGTAATTAATCATCACTGGATGAGAAAAATAATTCGTTAAAAACATTTTTACTTTCTCATGTTGCTAGTAACAGATCAATTTTCCCGGGAAAATGTTGCAAATAAAAGTGATAGGTATTTTATGTGCGCATATAGTACACCAAGTTTAAAGAAAATCGCTGGAGCCGTTTTCACGAAAATGGCGAAAAACTGGGAAAAAAAAACATTCAGTGAAGTCGCACATGCGGTTGATGGATTTTGCCCGAAACTCTCGTGGTAGATGTGATGGTGGTACTTATAAACTGAAAACCTTTTAGAAGGAGTATTTCACACCAGATCTATTTCGTATACAAGGGATGCGGTGTTTCTTTTTACTGGAGAGAGGGGAAGTAAAACTATAGCTAATTTAAAGTCCCAAACCACACTAGTAGCTAAATATCAGGGGGCGCTTACCGAACGCCTAGGATTTTTCCTGTCGAAAAATCTAAAAAGTTTTTTCTAAAAATTAAAATGACAAATTTATCACACTTTATGAATATCGTGTTCCTTTGTCCAAAAGAAAATTCATAGGAAAACTAACAAAAGCGAAATGAAATGGCGCCTTGTCAAAAATATAATTATAACAATGGTAACCGTGAGACGTGCTGATAACTAGCAATGAGGAGCCTCCTTATCAGTAACGTCAACATACAGCACAACTTTATTTCAAAATTTAATTTCTGTTCATTTGGCTACATATTATTTAGAATCTCAGGAAAAAGTATTAGGTCTACATAAGAGTTGACAGAATGGGGATTACTCATCTGCAGAAGATAAAATGATTTTGCCCTGTTAAAATGCAAGTCTGTGACATTTTTACACACTGTTTTATCAAGTCATCATGAAGATGGATGATGAAAGTCCAAAAACCGATCGATGAGTACAAAACGAAGCCTAACTATAATGGGAAAACGAAGAAAATTTCTGATGTTTTCCAGCACGGCGCACCCAACCCCTAACAAGCAAGGACAAGTTTCTCCAGATGTAATGTTTACAGTTAACATATCAAGCAAATTTTTTCGAGAAAACCCCCACCCCCCAAAAACTAATAAATCTATTATGGTTAACCTAGTTTTGAAATGATGGACTTACATTAGATATGCATTTCCGCCTAATTCTCTTATGCCTTCTATCAACAATGGAATGAAAATTCTGAGTTTTCTCTTTATAGCTCACATTAATTACATAAAACTGTAAATATTATGGTAAAAATAACTTGATTTTTTGTATTTTTTCAATAAAAAATTTGTATTGTACAATTTGATAATTTATAAAATATCACGAAGAGAAAATTAGTAAAAAAATTCGTTTTTTTTTTTTCTAAAGAAACAATTAGCTATAAATAATTAGCCAATCACAGTGTGAAGGGGTTAAGTGTGGGCGTGGTCGACATAATTCTGAATTTCTGATTGCCCTAACATGTCTGTCAATCACCACTTCTGCACTGTGATTGGTTAATTATTTATAGCTAATTATTTTTAAGAAAAAACTAGTTTAGAATTTTTTTACTAATTTTCCCTCCGTAGGTATTTTATAAATTATCGAATTGTGCAATAAAATTGTTCTATAAAAAATTGCAAAAAATCAAGTTATTTCTAACATAATACGAGTATTTACTGTTTTATATAATTATTATGAGCTATAAAGAAAAAATTCAGAATTTTCACTCCATTATTGAGAAAGAAAGCAAAATGCAAAATAGGAAGAAATATAAGTCCGCCATTTTTTATTTGGCCGTTAATAATAATGGAAGAAAATAAAACTAATGTTAAACACCCAAAAAAATTTCTCCAAAGAATTTATAATATTTAGTTGAAAAACTTTTCTTAGACCTGGAGTTTTTAGCTATTCATTATATTAATTTTATGTATATGGCGCAGGGCCATAAAGAAATCGCATGAGGTAATTAAATAAAAATCTATTTTCTCGCAACCACATCAAAGAAGGAATCGAACTAATTATGAGTGCGTCTGTACAAATAAATTATAATAAGAAGAAGCGTTATAAGTGTTGGATAAATTACAGACTAGAACTTTGTAAATTGGAGGAAGATAAAGTCTTGTGGGTGTTCTACCCAGATTTTTTGTCATCTAATAAAAATTTTATTATCGTACTATATTTTTTTATTTTATTTTAGTGGCTAGGGGCGGCCAAATATCTAGAACGGGTCCTGTTGAAGTCCCCTGCAAACGAAAAAAAAATGTTTTTAGCCAATGGTTTTGTGTGTGTACGAACAAAATATGTCAAAAACAAAAATATCCACACCAGCGCACGTGCCAATAAGATTATGGTCAAAATCCATCAACCAGAAATGCGGCTTTACTGAATGTTTAATTTCGCGATTTTCCCCAAAACGGCTCCAATGATTTTCTTTAAAACTTGGTACACTATCTTAGTTACATAAATAATTTTTTGTATTATTATTGTCTGTGGAAAGGGGCCAAACCTTGTGCTATCCTTATTACTTTTATTTGAAACATTTTCCAGGGAAAATTGATTTTGAGGGTTTCTGGGGTAACAGTAGCGTACAGCTTTGGAAAGCTAAGAGCACAGAAATATATCAATTTTTTGTAATATTTTTCCAGAAAAAAAAAAAATGATTTTCCGCAGTTCTGTGAAATTTATGGCGTAAAGTTTCAAATGTTATACGCTGGTTTGTTTAATGTTGTTGGCACACTCTTCAGAACTACAAGTAATCTCTTTTACTCCTGCCTGAGTAGGTAGTACTTTTCCGAACTTTATATTTATGTTAAAACAATGAGGAAAATTTTAAAATTAAAGAATATTTGTATTTTTATTGAAAATTAAATAAACAGCAGTAAGAGTAGTAAGTGATATGAGTGTTAGCTCTGGATGGGTATTTAGGTTTTTTGTTTTGTCGAATTATCAAATATAAAAAAATAAAGTAAAATTTATTTTAAAGAAAATGAAAGATGATCACATTACGAAGGGAGGGGGAAGTGGGACCTTAAATATAAGGTTGGTCTGTTGTTTTCTCTTTTGGAGGGCATTTTATTGCTTATCTTGCTCCAAAATGGCGCCAACTGTTATCTAATTTATTAATGTCGCGCTCTCTCCCTGCCGATAGATACAACACATTACGCCTTTTATTTACCTTTTTTGTTTTCTTTATTGTTCAAGTATTAGTGAATGTCTAAACAAAGAATGCAATTTAGAGAGATAAGGGTATTTTTAAACCAAAACGTTTTTTTTTTTCTTTTTTTTTCAAAGAAAGATATTTAGGAAATTCAAAATACTGTTTTATTGTAACCATTGGCTCTATAAGGAATTCAAAGTATTAATGCACCTTCAATCTTCTGTTTATGTTTTTTTTTTTTGGAGGGGGGTGATAATCTTGAAGATCAAAACTCAAAATAATACTTGCAATGTAACTCGGAAGATTTTCCCAGAGCCTCGCCTTCGCTTTGAAGACATTTTGCGAAAAATACCGAAGAACTTAGAAAACTGTTCTGTAAAGCTGCCATACCGGTTAACCCTATTTCCCTACAAACTGAAAATTCTGGCACTGCAAAAACGTTGATATCGTATTGTTTAATTAAATGAGCCAAATATGCCACGTCATTTCTACTTTCTCTGGGCTCTGAAAGTGGTGCAATCGTATGAAAATGTTAGACAACGTGTTTTCACCGGAAATACATGTTTTAAGAGCACATGAGTATGGAAAAGTGGTCTGTGTATGTTAACAGCATAGTTTCAAAAACAAAAAAACGCAGAAAGTTCAAACATGACATCATGTTTGGTGATCTTTTAGATTTCAGCGTCATGCACATGAAAAACACTTGCGTTTTCGGGTTGAGAGCGCGTTAGTGGTTTGCTAGTCCGTATTGCATGAGCCGGTTTATCATATACAACATGAAAGCCAATAAGGCAATCAATGAACCTTGGTTCCAATTACGCGAGAAGGATCCAGGATCCATGCCCCTTCTCTACCAAGGTTCATGGCTTGATTTGGGTTTTAAGCTGTAACGGCTGTCTCAACCTGAAAACTTAAATATTTTTCATTCCGTTTGGATATAATCATGGGATCCGATAGGAAGTTATCTGTCAGAATTCATGTACTGGTAGGTAGTGCCATGCCATTGGATGATTTTTTAGTTTTTTAGAGATTTTCTAAAAAAACGACTGCAACGATTTTCTTTAGACTTGGTATACTGTCTACACACACATGAATCCCTATCACTTTTATTTGAAACATTTTCCTGGGAAAATTGATATTTTGTGGGATCCTGAGGGGACGAACAGTAACGTTAACCTTCCCTCTAAAGTACCAGTGTATGGTTCTACCACCTAATAATAGCAATATGCAGTACATTAGAACCATTGTTATAATTTCCAATTTGAAACTGATCAGTAAACCGGAAGTGCGACTTTACAGAATAGGTTTTTGAATATTTTGCGATTTTCTGTAAAAAAAATTTATTTTAGAGGAGTTTGAAAATTTGCCTCTTAGGTTTATATTTGAACTGCACTAGGTTTGTTGGTTTTGACAGAGAGCGCGCCACACAAGTTCACTCGGATATATTGGCCCGTATACCAGGCAATGTCGCGCAGCATGCGAGTTGCCTGTTTTAGGATATTATTTGTGTATAATGACCATTCCAGATTCACCTAAGCCGTATCAGGGCCGGTCGAGAGCCCTACAGTATTATACGATTCTGAGAAAATGCCTGACTTCTTCTTCTAATTTGTTTTAAAGCAGGTGTAAGTGTCTAAGAGTGTTTCTCGGATAATTCGGGCTGCCACAGCTTAGATCGCATTTTCTGTACAAACTGTTCAAGGAAGTTGATTGAAACATGTCTGTCGCTGAAAGAGAGGGTCACTTGCACCTGTCAATGGTGCGATAAACAAATGGCTTATTAGATGAAGTATTTCTAAAATCTGAGAAGCTCTTTTGCCTACCTTGTGAAAAGTTATTAACAGCAATTCGGTTTTCTTTGTCACCGACTGTTAATGAAAAGTGTAATCAATTTATACTGACTACTAGCATTTAAACTTACTAAGACAGAAAGTACGGTTTACTAGATAACCATATATACAGTATAATACTTGCAATTCTTGATTGAACTTTTGTATCTGTAGGACTAGGGCAGGACTAGGTATATAATGTATATATTATATTGCAATAAATTGTAATACAAGTATATAATAAAATGTCCTATAACGATGATGTATTGCATATTTATATGAAAAAACAATTCTTTATATATATATATATACTATACGAAGTTATATAAAAACTCATCAACAGAGATAAGTGATAAAACATGTCAGTGTATACAGATGAGAAGAGGAGCCGACAGTGATAACAACTCACCGATAACAGCGCACTTGGGTAAACAATATTATATATATAACACATCTAAGCTGAGGTAAATTTAGAAAAATGTGATGGTATAGGTGATGGAAAAAGTATTTGGTGTGAAACACTCACACGACTTTCTCTTATATTACAAACTAATACAATTTAATCAAGAACTTTTCTTTAAAACTGCAACGTTACAATGTTTAATTAGCCTGGCCATAGAAATGGTGGTGGGGTTTTACTTGTACACCTGAGTGATCTTTGCGGAGCGCTCTATGTCAAAACCAATAAAGCTTGTGCAAATTTAATTTTTACCAAATTAACAGGATCCCTCCTCCGCTATAATCCATAAATAAATAAGGTAGGGAAAGAGAAGAGAGCGCCAATAACATAGTACCAATCCCATACATGTGAAATATAACGCATAAATAAAAAATTCTGCAAAACAATCTATAATCAAAAGGAAACGTCGAATAAACTTTTAAAGATTAAAAGTTTTCTTCTTTGGCTCCAGCCAACAAATATTTGCTTGTTTGATTAACAGCGGCCAAATATAACTATTGTTTATACTTGGAATCAATTTTGTTTGGAGAAATGTTTCCAAATAAAAGTGTAACGATGTTTTATCTGTGCACTAAGCATTCCAAGTTTAAAGAAAATCATTGTAACCGCTCTCGAGATAATTAATAAAACTCAAAAACCTATTCTGAAAAGTTGTACTTTCGATTTTCTTCAAATTTGGAATCCTGGCAATGGATCTAAAGTAAAATTAATATTCTATTGTATGTAAGTGGTAGTAGCCACTTGTACACTGAATAATTGAAGTAGTACTTTAGAAGAATACTTAACGTTACTGTTCCCCCGCAATCCCCCCAAAAATCAATTTTCCCAGGAAAATGTTTCAAATAAAAGTGAGAGATAGTTAGGTGTGGAGACAGTACACCAAGTGTAAAGAAAATCATTGGAGCCGTTTACAAGAAAATTCAGCGAAAAAAACATTCAGTAAGGTGGTACTTGCGGTTGATGGATTTTGCCCGAAACTTTCGTGTCAGATGCTGAGGTAGTACCTAAATAGAATAGCAACTTTGAGCTTCCTGTGATTTTGTTGTTGTTGAGAATTGTGATAAAAATACACACCACATAACACACACACACACACACACACACACACACACACACACACACAGACCATTCGCTAAAAACACTTTATCGTACTCAGAGGACCTCAAAATATGTATTTCCGGTAAATTTTTTTTCTTTGTATTTCCACGGTTTCCGTGGTTACCCTTGACCCCAAAAGACCATGTGAGGCGGTTTTCCCAGTCCTCCTCCGTCCTTTCCATGTCATTCTAGGGCGTCCTCTTTTTCTTCTTCCAGGAGGGGACCACAAAAGCACTTTCTTTGGCCACCTTTCCTCCTATTCGCTGGACTTGACATGACCGTACCACCGTAGAGACCGCATTTCTAGTAGGTCAATTGCAGTCTCCTGTGCTTCCATATCCGAACGGATATCTATATTCCTTCTCCTATGGAGAAGAGAGATCCTCATACTGCGTCTCAGACCGTCCATCTCAATTGCATTTATCCGTTGTCTGAGACGTTCGGTAGATCCTCATACTGCGTCTCAGTCCGTCCATCTCAATTGCATTTATCCGTTGTCTGAGACGTTCGGTAAGTGTCCAGATCTCCCCACCGTACGTGAGAATGCTTTCCACTATCACCCGCAGAATGAGTTTCTTCGTATCCAATGATATGTCTTTGCTCCAGAGGACTCCGTTCAAGCAAAGGATCGCAGTCTTGGCTTGTCCTACCATGCTTAGAACGCCGGCCTCACAGCTACCGGAGCTATCAATAATTGAACCCAAGTACTTAAAACGGCGAACGGACCTAATGACCTGTGAGTTCACCTTCAGATCCCGGCCCTCTCCTTCTACAACCAAGTACTCGGCTTTATCAAAATTCACTTTGAAGCTTCATAGCTTTCGAGCAGTTTCCTTATTAGATACTTAATATCTAACATCCGCGAATAGAAGGGAGTGTAGATTTTTGCCTCTTATTGGAACGCCCATTCCTCTGCAGGAAGCATTCCAATCCATCAATACACACTCCAGATAAATTTTGAAAATTGTAGGGGACATTCCACAAACCTGGCGCAGACCTTTAGTTGTGTTGAACTCCTGTGAGAGCCACAATCCTTGCTTCACACATGCCCGACAGTCCTGATACATTCTTTTGATCAGCCCGATCATATTAGTAACAACTCCAAACTTGGCGAAATTTCCAAACTTGCAATGCTGGCGAACTCCTAATAATAGGTACGGAGTCATAGGCTTTCTGAAGATCCACAAAAACCATGTGGAGTACTTTACCTTTCGCCACCATTTTCTCCGTTAATTGGCGCACTGTAAAAATATGATCCAGGCATGATCTTCCATATGTAAATCCTGCCTGGTCCTAGGTTTGCATTGATTTTGTCATTTCCTCCAGACGCCTTTTAACAATACTACTTAATATTAGACTGAAAGAAGACATTACACTAATTCCTCGGATCCTTTTTGTTCCTTTTTTATACACTGTTGCAATGTAAAACAAAGTCCAATCTCTCAGGATACTGTCCCCTTCCAGTACTTTAATTTCTCACGTTTCTCGATAAACTTAATTTCGACAATTTCACACGATCGAATTACTTCCCTTCTTACTAGAACTAAGAGAAAATAAAAATTGAAAAATGAATATATATATCAAATTTCTGTGACAACGCAATCGATAATATTATTATAATTTGTAACAATACAAGATCGGGCTGTCATGGTCTGTTAGTCAACAAGATTGTATCATAGTGATCGTCATCAAAATGGGAGTAACATTTGCCAGTATGAATTATTACATTACCAAATACATTGCTTATTTTTTTACTCATGGACTGTGTTTTTATTGACTTTTAAATTTATAAAAAAATTTATTGAGAAAACTTGAAAAAAAAACTTTTCTGTTACTCTAAATTTATACCTAAATCAAGAAATTTTCTTGAAAATTGCGACGTTACAGTGTTTAGTTGAGCTGGCCATAGAAATGGCCGTGGGGGTTTTACTGTATACCTAAGCGGTTTTATGTGGAGCACTCTATGTAAAATCAACAAAGCTTGTGCAAATTTAAATTTATACTAACTGACAGACACCCTGCAATAGCCCTCTATAAACAATTCTTACAGAAAAAGTGTTTCAAATAAAAATGATACGTTTCTGTCTATGCTGCTATCCAGCAAACATTCCGAGTTTGAAGAAAATCGTTCTATCCATTTTCGAGAAAATTTCAAAAAACTCAGAAACCTATTCATTAAAGAAACACTTTTGGTTATCCGATTTTCTTCAAATTCGGAATTATATCAATGCTTCCAATGTGTAGGTGGCAAAACCATATTTAGGGCTGGGATATTCGCAAACAGCCAAGTTAACATGAATGTTTTCCTCAGTACTGTGTATGGTTCTACAACTATACAATATTAATTTACATTAGAAGCATTGGTATAATTCCAAATTTTAAGAAAAATCGGTTGACCGGAAGTGTTTTTTTCTGAATAATTTTTTCGTTTTTGCGATTTCCTCCATAAAAATACCGACCAATTTAATTAAATTTGGTCTACTACTTAAAATTTGTCAATTATAACTTTGTAAACTGCATTAAGAGAATGTTGTGTGAGTGTTTCACACCAGATTTTTTTTATGTCCAGTCCAACTAAACGCTTGTAAATATTACATTTTAATGAAAATTTGTCCATTTTGTATTGATTGCAGTAGAGAATCCGTTCTCAATAGGGGCGACTTGAAACATATGCATCTAATTGCAAAAATTTGCTATGACAACGTATTATTTTCTCTTACAACAGCAAGAGATAGAAACAAAGAATGTGATTTTTAAAAATTAAAGAAATTCATTCATCCTTTAAAATGGGCATACAACGCCACAACGGTGATGTTTACAAAAAGGCAAAACAAGGAGATAATTAATTAGTAACGTCATTTTTATAATTCCATATGCCTGTCAAACATGTTTATGATAATAAAAGTTTATTATACAATCATGCTAGGTATATCCCATTGAGATATTCCCTGGGGATAAAGATAACTCACCAGTAATCACTTTGCAAACAAAAAAAGAATTCATTATTTTTAACAGTCTGCGCAATATTTCGCAGTAATTATACGATTCTTTAATAGAATCAAACCTGGATTTCTGCACAGTTATACTAGTCCTGCCATATATATACTTATTATAATAGGAAAGAGAGAATGAATTTTAGGAGAAATAAACCAGATGATATATTAAACACTATAATTCAAAGAACACACACTGTAAGGACTTTATAAGCATACAGAAGATAAATAGCGAGAGAAATATAAAGAGGCAGACTGGCTGAGTAATAAGAAGGTAGTGGATAGGTTGCTGACTGGTTGCACTGTTGTAAACTGCCCTGAACTCTTTAGCTGTCGCTCTATTTATATGAACTGTCCCTTCCTAGCCAGGCCTTGGTGGGGAGTAACTAAATTTTGATTCACTTGATGTGTGCTTCTCCGCTCTTCGGATCCTATGAATCTTTAATGATTCGGATCCCGATGATACAAAGGTTCTATCAGGGGTTACAATAGTTATATCATTATCTAGTTAGCTGCACTTTGTACCTTATTAGTAAAGGTTTAAATGCTAGTCTGTACAAACTTTTTAATCATTTCAATAACAAATTGTGAGGGTGACCTGTTACTGTAATTGCTCTTCAAACGCTGAGCAAATCAGCTACTCAGATTTTTAAGCACTTCATCCCCTCGATAATAGCCGTTTATAGTACCCCAAACTGCGATGAGCATCTCAGAAAAATCTATGGCGAAACTGATTAAAATCGACTTTAGGTGCCTATCGGTTCATTATCAGGTTCAGATACTTACACCTGACTACAGCAAATTAGACAGGACAGTTCTAAAGTGCTGTTGCAGCCGTACGGTCCTCGAGACAAATTTTGTTTACTGATGAAAAAATTTCAGCATGTAGTAAAAATATAACCACCAAAATGGTAGGGGGAGTGTATGCTTACCGTTCTAGAGAAGCACAGGACGTGATTGGTAGAGTTGAAAGTGGCCACCATCTGAGTTCCGTTATAGTTGGGGGGGGGGGATGTGCTATCATGGGGACAATAGTAATCCATTTTTGTGAAAAAGGTATTAATTAAAACTTACGCGAAGAATTTCCCAGAGGATATTTTAGAGTTGGTAAAAACCCCTTCTAAACCAAAACCTTTTTTACAAATACTAAAAAACTATTCAGTAAAGTCGCATTTCCGGTTGATGAATGTTGACCAAAAACTTAATGTCGCATGCGATGGTGCGGTGGACTAAACGGTATATTGAATTGGAGCTTCCTGTGATTATTCGTTTTTGTTATATTTTTTTGAGGACAGCATAACCTTACTCCACTCCCAAAACCTTCCTTAAATGAATTTACTCGGAAAACTAATTCAAACAAAAGTGATAGGACTCTGTATGTATGAAATTCGTTAGTGTCTTTATGGAGAAAATCTAAAAACGAAAAAAAAAGATCTGTTTAATAAAGTTACACTTCCGGTGCACTAATTTTCTTCTCAACTCAGAATTATGGCATCACATTTCATTTTGATTAATATAATGTAGATGATAGAATGATATAATATAGTGAAATACTACTACCTTGAAGGAAAACTTTATATCCCATCCTTCAAGCAACAAAACCCCCTCTTAAATGAAGAAAAGTAAAAAAACCGAAAAACTCCATTCGGTAAGTATTACTTCCGGCTGACCGATTTTGATCAAAACCTTGTATTGTCGGTTCTTATGCTAGCACTTAAACTAAATATAAACTTATAAATTTTCTGCGATTTTCCGTTTCGCACACACACACACACACACACACACACACACACTCATTCCTGAAAATCATTTTTCGGATCAAAAGGCCTAAAAAACTCAATGTCGGAAATCTGACACGATCGCAATACTTGCTCGTATCGGCAATAACAAGAGAAAGTAAAAACTCTAACTTTTGTTACTAAAACTTGTTTCTTGATTAAGTCATTCTTTCTTTTACTTTTTCTAATTCTAATATAGTTAGACAAAAAAAAAAAAGAAAAAAAACGAACTATTTTGTCTTCATTGTTGCCTTTTGGTGGTCACGTGACAGACAGTAGTTTCCATTTCTCTGTTTAACGACTCCATTTCACTTCTCCTTTTTTTTTATATGATACCCTGTATATTGAAAGGTGTTTACAAATGTGTTTTTATTTGATTAAATCTGCCACACAAAGCCGGGAAAAAATGTAACAGTCTGTGTCATGTGAACTATAAAACATGTAAAATGTCTACACGATACTGTCGAGCTGCATGTTTTTTTAATCACGGACTTTACTTTATACGTGTACTTTTCTTCTAATAAAATAAATAATATTCACAGTTGTTCGTATAGTTACAAACAAAAAAGAAAAATGTGGTGTGAAACACCCGTACGGACTTTCTCTTACTCTAATTGATACAATTTAATCAAGAATTTTTTTTTATTTTATAGGCTGGCTATAAAAATAGGGGTAAGGATTTTACTTATATACCTTAGCAGTCGATGAAGCGCTCGATGTAAACTCAAGGAACCTTGTGCAAATTTAAATTTAATCTATAGACGTTTATAGAACGCTCGTTGGAGCCATTTTCGAGAAAATTAGGAACAAATTAAAAAAGAAAATTATGTAAAGCAGAACATCCGGCTGATGGATTTTGTCCGAAACGTTTGTGTCTGATGCAATGCCTAAACGGAATATCAAGTTTGAGCTACCTGCGAATTTTTGTTCTTATGATTTGCTGTTGACATACACATAATTAGATCATTTTTTTTCGTATTGAGGGGGATCACAAAACATATATTTCCGGTCAAAACTCAATTGCGAATACTCAATCTGGCATATTTTCGCTATACTTCCTTTTACTAGAGGTAAGAGAAAGCAAAAAATTCTGGTGTGAAACACTCACACAACTTTCTCTTAGTCCCGTTTTCAAAATTGTAATTAACAAATTTTATAGTTAGTGTACCAAATTTAATGAAATTCGCGGGAACTGAAAAAACTGTTCAGTAAAAGCGTACTTCCGTTTACTAATTTTCCGGAAACTCGGAATTTTGGGCATCTATTTAGTTCTAATTAATTTTGTTTGGATGATAGAATTGTATAATCAATTACGATAGCACTTAAGAGAAAAATATAACCCCACCCTTAACACTACTAAAAGGCCCTTAAATGAATTTTCCCAGAGAAATGTTTCAAATAAAAGTTGTACATCTTTGTCTGAGTAGTTTATACACGCAATTTCAAGAAAATCGCGACAAAGTGAAAAAAATCATTTACTGAAGTAGTAAATTCCCTTCCTTTTTCACCCTCGGAATTTCAACAACATATTTAATTCTAATTAACATTATTTAGATGACAGAATTGTCTAATAAATTGAAATAGCACTTTCAAGGAAGACTCCCCTCCCTCCAAAGTACCCTTAAATGAATTTTTCCAAAGAAATATTTCTATTAAAAGTTGTATCTCTGTATAGTTGATGTACTAAGTTTAAAGAAAATCGTTGGAGTCATTTTTGAGAAAATCGCAAAAAAGTAAAAAAAATATCAGTAAATGGTACTTCCAGTTGAGGAATTGTGACAGATAACGTACTGTCAGATCCCATGGTGATACCTAAATGGCATATCAAGTTTGAACTTTCTACGATTTTTCGTTTTTGAGCTATGCTGTTCACATACACTTACACATACATACATACATACATACATACATACATACATACATACACACACAGGACCATTTTCTAAAAACCACTTTTTTGAGACTCAGGGGACCTCAAAACGGATATTTCCTGTGAAAACTCGATATCGAAAATTTGACACGATTGCAATAGTTCCTCTTCCTAGGAGTGAGAGAAAGTAAAAAAATCTGGTGTGAAACACCCACTGATACGACTTCCTTTTACTGCAAATTTTTATAATCCAAATAATTTGGTTGCAATAGACTGCTCACAGCAGTAAGTGAAAGTTACAATAACAAAAAACCGACAAGGTAAGTTGTACAGTGTAAAGAATAACACAAAACGTACAACAATATAAATGAGTCACTCACCTACTGGAGAAGGGCATATTATTATAGCTGAAATATCTATTTACTAAACAGATTTGTTGTAATAACTTGCCAAGGCTGGCGCAAACATTTTTGGCAAACTTATGAATTTATTTCCTCTCCCTCCCCCCTGGGAAAATATAATCATAGAATTTGCCAACATCCAACATTTCATACTATTAAAGATCATTTTAAAAATAGTAAATAATAGTATAAACTTGTAATTAACTATATTTCTGACTTCCACCTTACAGTCGTCCCTTCCTTAGTATTAATTCTTAGTTTTTGTTTTTTTTTCACTAGGAGTTTCCCCAACTTGAGGCTTCCCTCGCCAAACTGGATTTTTGCACCTATATCGGAATTAAACTATAAGTAACAATACAAATTAAATAAATATTGTAACATCCAATAAAAATTGTATTCAAAATTAACATAAAAGTAGCACTACGATTTAAAATTTATGAAAAGGATCAAATATAAAATTCAAAAAAAGGAATTTTACCATTAATATTTCTTGCAGAATTTAAAAATTTCCAATAGTTAAATTACAAAGAGTACACTAACAGCTAAAAACTAGAAATCAAAAATATACTTTCTCCATTTCTCTCTGTCAGAAGCATCCTTCTTCGTCAATCCACATCCTACCATATTTTCCTTGACAGCTTTCTTCCATGGGAGTCTTGGCCAACCTCTCTTTCTTCTTCTTCTTGCGGGTTCCCATTCCAGAATCTTTCCTCCGGCAGCCTCGTTATATGACCGAACCATTGAAGCATTCTCTCCACTATGCTATCCAACACATTTTTCTAAGTATCCATTATTTCCCCGAATGGTTTCATTTCTAATACTCTCTCGTCTAGACTTCCTAGCCAGAAATCTCGGATCCAAGAGTCCCAGTTTCGCTCCCGTAAAGCATGATAATCTGTACTAGTACTATATATATATATATAAGCTTCTTCGTTTCCTTTAATATAGTGCTGCTTCTTTGAATTTTTACTTTCTTTTATACATAGTAAGGAGGAGAAGAAACATGCCAGGTTTCTCATTTTTGTGGTCCCCTAAGGACGAAAAAAGTTTTTTTTTCATAAGGTCTGTGTTTGTGTGGACGACAAAATATCTCAAAAATGAAACATGACAGGAAGCACAAATTTGGTATTCCGTTTAGTGGGTACGACCGCAGCGCTTGTGGCGGACAGATCTGACAAAATGCATCAACTACAACTGCGACTTTACTGATTTTTTGTTTTGTTTTTCGCGATTTCCTCTAAAATGACTTCAACTATTCTACATTTGAAACATTTTCCCGGAGGTTCTAGAGGCATAATGACAGCACTAAGCTTCCACTAAAGTACCACTTCAATACAAAGTATGGTTTTACCGTTTATATAACATTAATATGTATAAATTAGAAGCATTGATAGAATTCCAAATTTAAAGGAAATCGATTCATCGGAAATGTGAGTTTACAGAACAGGTGTTCTGAGTAACGAGTTCCGTCTCTTGGAATACTGACTGCACCAACCGCCACTCAAAAAACAAACACCATACAACCAATCAAACACCACCAATCACTTTTATTTGTAACTTTTTTTGAAAAAAAAAAAAAAATAGTTTTGGGTACATCTGCGGCATTTAATTTCAAATGTTGTGTAAGATTGTTCAATGTTTTTGACAGCCTCTTCTGGTCTACATTGTAATCACCGTTCTTCTAGCTGCCTAGATAGGTACTTGTCCTCCTCTACCTCTACAATTAATAGTAAGTAATACAAATAAGTAAAATTGTGTGTGTAAATAAAATTTGTCACTATATAAATAATTGCATTGGTCGTGTAAATGTTTCACACCAGATTTTTTTTTTTTTAATGGATGGAGCTAATCCATCGATAATTAAATATAAATATAAAATTAAATAATAACAGTTTGCAATTTGTCCATTCAGTACAATTTGCTAGAAAGTTCAAAGAAACATTTATTTTTTTTTTTTTGCCCCACAGAAAATAATAACATATATTTTGTAATAAATTAGGTATGTAACAGGAAATAGTCTGACCGAATGACGTCATTATATAGTTGTTAGTGGACGTTGCATCTCTAACTTAAATACATAACCGTTTTAATCTGTAAATAAATTCTATTTTTAAAGAACATTAATTTATGATTATATTAAAAAATAAAAAAATGTATTAATAAATAATAAGCCATAAAATGCAATTAGAATGTCTTTGTTTTTTTTATGAGTGGTTGTTACTTTCCCAGAGAATGTCGAACGGAAGTTATTGCCATACTTGCTCCAATCATACCAACTTATATAGATTTCATATTATAGGATTCCAGCGTCTGTTTATTTATTAATTAAAAAAATTGATGTGAAACATTCATACGGTCTTTATTTAATGCCACTATTACAATAAATTGTAATTGCCAAATTTCCTTCAAGTTTGTAATTTTTATTAATATTTAATTCGCTTAATTATTTTATATTATACCTCATATAGCTGGTCGGCATTAGGTTGGTTTAAAGCTTTGGTCTAAAGATTACGTAGAACTAATTTTTGATTTTGGAAATATGAAAGCTAGAAAAGTGAATTTTTAATGGGTATATACTAAAACTAATATTAAATTATAATTACAATAATGTAATAATAGAGCTACAACGTGTACATTCTGTAGTTAATTAATTGGAACTCAACAGTTCACCGTTGTACAAGTGAATATCATTCTATATTTGCAAATAAATAACTTTTAACTACATTTCATTTAATAGTCAATTGATAAAGTCGATGGTTTATTATATGAATATACAGTATTTTAATCACTTTAACAGTGAATTGTGATTATTAATGGTACTATATTTAAAGTTAATGGTCATGAAAGTAATATTGAACATAATGGTATTCAAAATTCCTAAGGTTAATTTGAAGTTGAGGGGGAGGGGGCTGGTAATGGATTGCAATGATTCTAGAGCCGACCCTGGATATTATGAGGTTATAAAAGCATGCATTGCGCTGAAGTGGTTATTTAAAGCGAAGCATGTCTGTTACTGTCCTCCCCCCCCGAACCATCAACAAATAAATTTTCCCAACAAAATTTTTCAAATAAAAGTGTTACACGGTTCAACGTTTATAGATAGTTTATGAAGTTTAAAAAAAAAACACGTTGGAGCCGTTTTCGAGAAAATCTTGAGAAACTGTGGGGGTGGGTGAAGCAACATTCAGTTAGGTTTCTGTTGATGGATTTCGCCCGAAAATTCTTTCTGTCAGGTGCAGTGGTAGTACTTGGATGGAATACCAACTTTGAGCTTACTGCAACTTTTCGTGCTGGAGATATTTTGTTTGTTCACACACACACACACACACACACACACACACACAATTTACTAAAAACACTTTTCCATATTCAGTGAACTTGAAAACAAGTATTTGCTGTGAAAACTCAATTTCGAAAATTTGATACTTCCTGTTACCATGGAATCAATCAGTAAGAGAAAGTGAAAATATACATATTTAACATTCGTACGAACCACCTTGAAACAATTTACATAAACTGGATTGAACTTTTATTAATATATACAAATATAGATTTAATAAAAATATATTACTACCTGTGGCCGTCTATTAATAGATACTGTCAACAATATAGAACAAAAAGGTCACAATGCTGATATGATGTAATACAGAGCAGCTAGGTGGCTAATTAACATTCAATGTTAATATTCTGTCTACCATTAAGTTCAACACTATTAAGTACCCAGTGGCCAATAATGGTCTGTTCCTTTTTTTACTTTAAACTAATTATCACACTGTACATGGCCTAATTTTAATTGATTTTTACCAAACTATAAAATTAAATAACTTGGAAAAAAAAAATCTGTTGTGAATCACGTGACTTTCTCTTACTGCACTTTTCACAGAAATGGCAAATTTCCTTCAAACACATACAATTTATTATTCCCACCCCTCGGTGTTTTTATGGAGAAAATCACAGAAACCTGTTCAGTAAAGTTACACTTCCGGTCAACCAATTTTATTCAAACTCGGAATTTTGGCAACATAATTAATTCTAATTAATATTAAATAGATGATAGAATCATATAATATGCTGAAATAACATTCTAGAGGAAAACATAACCCAACGTTTCTTCCCAAATCTTCCCTTAAATATTTTCCCGGAAAAATGTTCCAAATAAAAGTTGTAGCCATTTATATTTGTAGTTAATATTCCAAAATTAGAAAAAAAAAAAATCGTTGCAGCTGGTTTCGTGAAAATCTCAAAAAACAGAAAATGTCATTCAGTTAAGTGTTTATTTCCGGTTGACCGATTTTATATCCAAAACCTTACTGTCCGTGTCCCATGCTAGCACTTAAAGTAAATATCAAGTTTGAAATTTCTGCTATTTTCCATTTCTGAATTATACTGAACACACTTAATTTCTAACCCCACTTTTTCGAACTCAGGGGACCACAAAACGTGTATATCCGGTGAAAAGTCGATATCGAAAATATGACACGATCGCAATACTTCCTCTCTTGGCCAGAGGCAGGCGAAAACGTTTATCCATAGCCACTCGCCCAAGCTAACTGCGGAATTATTCTAATTAGGCCGGGTGGCCATAAGGATAGCAGTTGGCGTTCTCACTGGCCACTGTAGGCTTAACAAGCACATGCATCGCATGGGCCTGGCAACGGATAGCCGGTGTAGGTTCTGTCAGGAAGAAGAGGAGACGGCGCTGCACGTGGTATGTCAGTGCGAGGGGCTGGTCTGGCTAAGGTACCGCCTCTTTGGTACTGGGAGCCCCCCCAATTCCAACTCTCCCCCCCTCCAACTAGGGGGTGCCACAATAGATCCATGAGGTGTCGCGGTGGCGCAGGCTGAAGAGCCAATTCCCCCGTTAGAATCTAATCTAATCTCTTCCTCTCTTCCAGAAGTAAGAGAAAGTAAATTTTTTTTTTTTTTTTTTACGTACAATGAACTGAAGTAGCGTTTTAGAGGAAAGCTTTAATGTTCCAGGTCACACTGGAACCTTCCAACAATCAATTTTCCGGGAGAAAAAATTATTCAAATAAAAGTGATAGGCCTATCTGTTGTTTAAAGAAAATTTTTAGAGTTGTTTTATAGAAAAATCAACAGAAAGTGAGAAAAACAAAATCTTAAAGTTGCACACTTTCACTTGACAGATTTGACCGACACTTTTGTGTCCTAACATCGTTTTACATGTTCCGCTTATATTACTATTGCTCCTAAAAGCTCGGGGCCTAAGATAATATATCTATTAACAACCCCTCCACAAAAAAATGCTTCTCCTAAGAAGCCTTACCCAGTAATCTACCGACCTGACTATAATATCTTAAGATATCCTTAATCCCCAAATCCCCCAAGCATTCCCTTGAGAATGTTGCCATTCTAAATATGCGCTAGCTAATGCTGGCGAAACGGGAACAATTCTGACACGGAGGGCTAGACGTCCTGTCTATTTTGTGTAAGAAACAGGCTACCCCAGCGTGTTCAATCAATAAATCCACCAGGACAATTGTATCCTACTCAGGAAGAAAAAAATACTTGAAATCTTTTAGCCTGGGAACACCCCTCCATGCCTCTCCAGTGCTTCTCCCATATAAGCTGCGACTGAATTTCATTACATAATCATTGTTTGTAAGAAGAATTATTTCAAAGTCAATATGCGCAGTCGCAAACTAACGCAAGCGAATCATGAACGATCTTTATGACGAAGATAACGTACTCTGTAAATACAACCTAAAATAATTCTAAATATAAAATTATAATTCTGACCACAATTTATTTATTTTTCCATTTTTTCAAGATTTTTTCATTAATAAACAAAGTAATAAAATATAATTTATTGAGGGTCATAAAAAAAAAAAAACAAAAAAAAAAAATGACATTATTAACGCACAAAGTAATTTTTTAAACTAGATACAGTTTAATGGGAGGTTAAAAAGAAGATTATTTATGACTGTTCATTTGATTTAATCGATTAGTTTATATCGAAATATTTAAAGAAAAAAAAATCTGATGTAAAAAATTTCTCACGAACTTTCTCTTAGTGTAATTCATAGAATTGAATTAACAAATTTTCTGTAAAACATTTAATTGGAGTAGATATAAAAAATAAAAGAAAGTAACAACAGTAACTATATGTGTATGTGACTTGTGTGGCGGCGGGTCCATCTCAAACACAAAGCTTGCAGAGGCAGGTTAAATTCAAACCTAACTGAAAGATCGCCATTTCGAAAAAAATAATTTTTGCCGAAAAATGTTTTAAATAAATGTGATACGTTTTTATTTGAGTAGTAAATAATGGTTTCCAATGTAAAGAAAATCGTTGTTTACATCGTGTACTAGAAAGTCGTGAAGAACTTGAAAGAAAAAAAAAATCAATAAAGCTGCAGTCGATGGAATACTAAGTTTGAACTTTCTGAGATTTTCGCTTAACAGGGAACCTTTCATAAAACAGGTACTTCCGGTTGGTTATAACACAACTTAATAAATTTTACATGATCGCGATACTTCCTCTTACAGCATATGTATTATGCGCAATCCCAGCAACACTTAGTTATAATATTATTTTATTGTAGAGAAGAAATGTTTGTGATGATTTTAAGAGATTAAAAAAAAGACAAAGAAGAGATTTTTATTTTTGAACAAAGAAAATGAAAATGAAGGAATTAAGAAAGACAGTAAACATCAAGAAATTAAAATAATGCTCACAGTTCAAAGTGAGGGGGAATGTGCCTGCACAGAATTGTATAAACAAAACAATTACTTTTTTGCTTGGTGTGAATATTTGAATATTTCCTAAATTCTGGTAGAAAAAAATGGGGTTTAAAAATAAAGTGCCTATTAAATCACATTTCTTGTTTCCTGTTTTTTATATTTAATTGTATAATGAAACTTATGAAATTTCATTTGATTATATCTAGCTTGTTCCCGCCACCAGCAACCAAATCACGCCCCGCCTCCGCCACTTAGACAAACTCTGCTTTAGAGGAAAGCTTAAATTTTGCAGCTGCACAGAATTACCACAAATCATTTGTCTTTGAGCAAAATGTCATAAATATGTATTTTACGTGAGCCGTTAGAAAATCATTGGAGCTGTCGTTGAGAAAAACACGTTAAAAAAAATAGTAAAGACGCACTTCCGGTCATCTGATTTTCTTCAAACTCGGAATTTTAACAATATATTTAATTGCAATTAATATTATTTACATGATAAAAATTGGGTAATAAACTGAAATAGCACATAAGAGGAAAACCGAATACCACCCCTCCCTGAAAGGGCCCTTAAATGAATTTTCCTGGAGAAATGTTTCGAATAAAAGTTGTAG
Source organism: Triatoma infestans (assembly GCA_011037195.1). NCBI lineage: Eukaryota > Metazoa > Arthropoda > Insecta > Hemiptera > Reduviidae > Triatoma > Triatoma infestans. The sequence continues at coordinate 11,941 of JAAEAF010003246.1, read as the reverse complement.
ATCTTAGTATGTGTAGTTGATATATCAAGTTTAAAGAAAAGCGTGGAGCCATTTTCAAGAAAATCGCAAAAACTGGAAAAAACAATCTGTAAAGTGGTACTTCCGGTCGAGGAATTTTGACAATTAAGTTACTGCCGAATCCTATGGACGAGACCTAAACAGAAAATCAAGTTTGTTCTTTTTGCGATTTCCAGTTTCTGAGCTTCGCTGATTACTTATATATCGTTTTCAGAAAAATCACATTTTTGGTTTCAAGGGACCTCAAAACGTGTATTTTCTAAGGAAGTAAGGGAAAGTAAAAAAAAAAAAATATCATACTCACACTTCCCGACGACGAATGTTGACTGCAACATGACACCTACAATTTTTCATTTTTGAGATATTTTATACACGCCCACACCTACGCACAGAATTTCTCTTCATTCGCTTGTTCTCTAGTTCTGGGGACTACCGAATATCGATTTCAATAATTTCGTCAAAATACTTCTTTTAGTAGAAAGGGAAAGTAAATCTCTGGAATGAAATATCGAAATATCACAAGTCTCTCTCTCACTCTTATTGCATTTTTGCGAAATGACATGACATTTCTTTTTACAGCTGTAGCTAACGTATTATCTTCAAATCAGAGATATTTTCCGTGATAGATACCCTTGCACAAAGCAAACTCAGTTTATACACTCCAGTTTACATTGCGTGTGTTTGTGAACTGATTTTGCGTTATCACACTGTTTATCTAGATATCCTGATGAAGGGCGAATGCCCGAAACCGGTCCAACACCACAAAATGGAAAAAGACTATCACGGAAAATATCTCTGATGATTTCCAGCTCTGCGGACCCAACCGCAACAAGTATTATCTTCAAACTTGGCAGTTTTACTTTTCGTGGTTAGCTTTAATATTATGGCATACAGTAGTGGGGAACCGTACATCTGCTTGATTAGTGGTAGTAAGTACAGTTTAAAGAAAAGAAAAAAATCAGTAAAAATCTCACTTCCGTTTGAGGTAAATTGATCAAAAACTTGGAGTGCAATCCTGTGATGAAGCCAACGGGAGATCAAGTTTGAGCTTGCTGCGATTTTTCGTTGTTTGAGATATTGTGTTCGCAGATACACTAACAGTTCATTGTCTGAAAGCCATTCCTTCCATACTCAAACATGTATTTGCTGGAAACACTCATTTTCCAAAGTCTTGAAAAGTTCAAATATTCTTTATTTTAGTAAATACTAATTATAAACTTATTTATAAAATAAAGTATAAAGATTTACGAACTTTGTATAAATTGACCAAGAACTGTTTAACATTGAAAGAATACATGTTTACAGACACGTATGCAAGAATATTTGAATGTACTTGAAAGCAGACCAATATATATATGTTTACATATATATATACATAACTACGCGAGAGTTGCGTTCCCGCCATTAGTTTTGGCGCCAACATATGTTTACATGCATTCTTTAAACTCTACCAGCACTGCTCTCAATTTACTACAGCGAATACACTCTAAGAACAACACCAAGACCAGATTGTATTAACAAACAGTATTTAGGTGACCTACTTTTGTTTACAGCTGATTTAATAAATCGTTTAACTAAAAATATTTGTTTAGAAGAGGGCAGGGGGGATTTTATATAATAAACTATGATTGAAAATTTATGAAGGCTAATTGTATTTTGTTAATAGTAAATCAATTTTTGCTTTTTTTATATTGCAAATATTCCATATCGAGTTTAGAGGGAAATTCACGTTTTAAGTACTCCTGAAAAAGTGGTTATTAGAAACTGGTTCAAACTTGGTTTTCATTTAAGTGTTCCGGGAGAGCGGGGTTCTGAAATAAGATTTTGGTCAAAATCGATCAAAACCGAAGAAGACATTTTTTAGTTTTTTTTTTTTAATTAACTCAAAAACGACTTAAGAGATTTTTTTTTATACTTAATATTCCCTACAGATATAACGGGCTACAACTTCTATTTGAAAACATTTTGGCGGAAAAATTCATTAAGAGCAGTTTTTGGGGGAGGAGTGAAGTTGGGCTTTCCTCCTAGGGCTATGACAGACGAGCCTTCCTGGGTCGCGCGACCCAATCATCAGTTTACAATTGGGCGTTCACACTGTACAGGTGGCGCGACTCGGTCGACCATCGCGACCCAGCGGTGGCGTCGCCCACTGCGCTATGCATTTTCAATCGGTCTGTCAAGCGGACAATAAATAAAGAGAAAATTACATTTACTTACCATAGAGAGATGACTAATTTTCCCTCTGGTGTAATTGCTGCTCGCTTGGTGGTGTCACAATGAGTCAGTTTCTTTCTGAATAGCGAGTATTTCATCGAATGATTGGAGGGACATCCGGAGAAAATTGAAAAATTTATCCGGATGTTGTCTGAGCTGAGGATATAATGAAAAGAAGAAACTAGTTTCCTTTATCTCTCTTAATAAGGGGTGTACCCAAAACCGTCTATTTTTAGTTTTTTTCCGGTTACATAGGTGAAGATAGACTACAGCTGCTAACTCTTCGACTTCCATTATTCAACTGGCATCGGAGAGCCTTGGAGCCCTGGGTGGCGCTTCCCAGGTCGCGAATCAAATGGTGTCAAAATAAGTAGCCCGACTCAGGAAGCCTCGTCTGTCATAGCCCTAAAGTCACGATTCTGCCTTCTATATAACATTTTCTTATGGTTTTCTCGATTAAGATACCAGAAAGTTACTTTGAACTTGGTATATACCAACTACACATTTCTAGAACCATCAGTTTTGTTTGAATTTTTTTCCTCGAATAAGTAGATTTTAGGGGAGTTCTGGAGGAGCTAGAAGGTCGCGCTCTCCTCAAAGTGTCGTTTTGAGTTTGAGTTCTTCCAACTATTCTATAACATGGAAGTTAGTTAAATTTAGAAAAATGTCCAGTTTTATTCGAATTCCGAAGGGAATGTGTCAATTAAAACTATGTAAATTACAATAACAGAAAGTCCTGTAACTGTTTCACACAATTTAAACAAATAAAATAAACTTCAATTGAAATTTGTTTACAATCTGGCTGAAAATAAATTAGCTGAAGTGCTGTTTATTTATAATACGACTCCCTTCCATTGTTCTCAATAACTTTAGGAAAACTATGCAAGTTATTACACGATTCTTGTATTTTCACGATAAATCGCAAGAAGTTATTCTTGAAAACAGATCGCCCCATGTACTATACACACACCATTCTATCAATGCTTCTAATGTATATAATTCTTATGCAGATAGCAGAACCATACATTGCTGTATGGAACCATATTGATCTGGCACTTTAGAGGAAAACAAAACGCTACTGTTCCCTCACAAAACTCCCCAAAAAATCAATTTTCCTGAGAAAATGCTTTAAATAAAAGTCATGGGTGTTTATGTGTGTAGATAGCGAGCAGATCGCGAACAACTGAAGAAATAAAACATTCAGTAACGTCGCAATTCCAGCTGATGGATTTTTACCCGTAACCTTCGTATCAGATGCAGTGGGTAGTAACCTGAACGGAATAAAATATTCCTTAGTTTGAGCGTGCTGTGATTTTTCGTTTTTGAGATTTTTCGTTTTTGATCACACACACAGGCCATTCGCTAAAAACCACTTTTTCGTTCTCGGAGACCTCAAAATATGTATTTCCATAATAATTCGAAATTTTGGCACAACCGCAATACTTCCCCTTACTGAGAAAGTGAAAAAAAAAGAATTATTAGGATATTATTACTATTATTTTGTCTTTGGGAAGGAACCAAACCCTACGCTATCCAAAAAGCCCTACTGGGCCCATATAGCTAGGCTGTGATGGATAAAATTACGGACTAAATTGAAGCCGTCTTTTTTTAAACATTTTCAGTTCCTCTGAAAGTTATATGATTCGATTATAAATGAAAAATAATTTCCACTTTCTGAAGAAAATCTGCACTTGGTGGAAGAAGGACCGACCACCTCTCTACTGGTGAGAGAAGAGAAAGATTGCGAATTTCTATTATTCCGGTTTTTCTCTTCTAATTTTCAACATAAACAACCAACCATGATGGTTTATTTAAATATAGATATTTATGAATATTAATTTAATATTAAAATCCAAATGGAATTAAAAAAAGAATATCGCATGGGTGTTTGACAACACTGAATTATAGAGATGGTGTAATTTGAAATAAACAATAAGAATATTTTGAATATATTATATGAATTAATTAAAGAGAGACAGTGTAAAGGAGAAAAGAGAGTGTTAAAAAGAGAGAGAGAGAGAGAGACAGAGGCCCCTAGACGCTCACAGTCATCTATCACACAAAGATATTTTTGCACACAAAACTTTTATGAATCATTGTTTTTATAACGGTTGTTCTGTTTTATATTTTTATTTTGTTTTGGCCAATCTAAATACACCTACTCTGAAATATACATTTATACAAATTATTTCAATTCTAGTTTTGCTTTAAACAAAAACATATCTGCTATGAAACGTTCACACCACTTCCTTTCATTCCTCTTAATAGAGGGGGGGCGGGTAACATAAATGTTTTGATACTTATTTGATATTTAAAAAAAATATTGAGATTCGGTTAAAAAAACCCCTTTTTTCCAATTTTCACCGACGTTTCGGCAAATTTATTGTCTTCTTCAGGGTTGTTTGTTGAAAAATTGTTCTGTTTCAATTTCTTAAAAACTATAGTTTAACTTTTGATAAACCATCACCAAGTGTTGAACACTGTATATCACAACTTAAACTATAGTTTTTAAGGAATTAAAAAAGAAAAATGTTTACCCTGAAGAAGGCAATAAATTTGTCGAAAAATGATAAATTTTGTTGTACACTCAAATATTACGTATTTGTCCAAATGTAAATATAGATTAGTTGCAGGAGGGGGGGGGGAGTTAAGTACCAATCTACTCTAATCTTGGCAGATAGAGAAGGGATGATCATATTATGGCCCAGAGAGCGCTTCTAAATACCCTGAACCAGCTACTACAAAATTTTAAATAAACGCCACAAATTCCGTTCAAGTATCCAAATTATTTTCTTGGAAAAGGTTTCAAATGAAAATAATACATTTTTACCTGTGAAGTCAGCATACCAAGGTTAACGGAAATCATCAGAGATATTTTCGTGATAGCCTGCTTGTTTTTGTGGTCATCGAACGGTTTTGGGCGTTCGCCTAACTTCAGGATGCATTTGTCAAACAGTGTGATTACATAGACTTGCACAGAGCCAGTTTAGTTGATGATTTAGTTGAGTGTTATCAACTAAATTTGCTCTGTGCAAATCTATGTTATCACACTGTTTGACAAGTGCATCCTGATGATAGGTGAACGCCCGAAACCGGTCGATGACCACAAAAACAAGCAGGCTATCACGGAAAATATCTCTGTTGATTTCCGCTCTGCAGAACCATCCACAAAAATTACCGGAAATCGTTATAGATAATTCCGAGAACATTCCAAAAAAACTCGAAAATCTATTCTGTAAAGTGGCACTTCCTGTTAAAGCCGATTTTCTTCAAATTCAGAATTCTATCAATGTTTCTAATGTATAATAATATTATGTAGGTAGTAAAACCATATATTATATTGAAGACGTATTATAGAGGAATGCCTAAGGCTCCTCCCCCCCCCCCCAGAACCTCCAAAAAATTAATTTTCCCAGGAAAGTTTTACAATAAATGTGATAGAGATTTATGTATGCACACAGTAGAAAATCGTTGGCCTTTTCGAGAAAATTGCAAAAAACTGAAAAACCCATTCAGTAAATTGGTCCTTTCGGTTGAGGAATTTTGGGAGGAAAGTTCCTGTCGGGCCCCTGGGTGTTATTCAAATGGAATACCAAGTATATAGGTTCTGCGATTTTTCATTTTTGAGCTATGCTGTTCACACACACAAACACCCACGGACATAAACACAGACTTTTTTTAACTCTTTATTGGGACTCAGGGCACCTAAAAACGTGTATTTCCACTGAAAACTTGACATCGGCAATTTGACATGATTAATCTTACTAGGTACAAGAGAAAGTAAAAATGTTCAATCTGTTGTGAAACACTTACGCGACTTTCTCTTACCCATTTACATAGTTACATAGGCTCTAGTTTTTTAAACTCTATATAACGCTTCATGTTATTATAATTTATTTGTTTAATTGCACTAATATTTAGTTCGATTCATTTTTTTTATGTTGTGAGAAACTGGGATTTTGATTAAATTAGCTCATGCGTAGACTTCCATCTTTTTATAGTACTCTTTCAATACTTTATGGATTACGCTCCAGATACATAAAATTAAGGACAGTATAATGAATAGTTAAAAGCTCCAGCTCTGAGAAAAGTTTTTTAACTGAATATTACGAATACCTGGAAGAAATTTTTGTGGTTCATTAGTATAAACGACCAAATAAAAAAGGTCGGACTTACATTTGATCTTGCATTTGTGCTTAATACTCTTTTGTTTCTTTTTCAATAATGGAATGAAAATTTCTGAATTTTTTCTTTATATCACAAATTAATTATATAATACAGTAAATATTATGTTTAGAAATAAGTTGATATTTGGCACTTTTTTAATAAAAAATTTTTATAGCGCAATTTTATAATTTATCAAAATTAGTAATAAAAATTCTGAACTTTCTTTTTTCCAAAGAAATAATTAGCTATAATTAAACAATCACAGTGTAGAGGTGTGGAAATATGGTGGTGAAATATGGAGATGCCAATCAGAAATTATTATCATGTTGATCACGCCAACATTTGACACCTTCACTTCTACCTTGTGATTGGCTAATTATTTCGGTGAAAAATGTAGTTTAGAATTTTTTCACGAATTTTCCCTTAATAGGTATTTTATAAATGATCAAAATATGCAAAAAATTAAGCAATTTTAGAAATATTATTTACTTTTATAAAATGATGTAAGCTACAATGAAAAAACTCCGATTTTTCATTCTATTGTTGAAAAAGAAGGCAAATGAGATTAGGTGGAATGCAAGATACAAAGTCCGCCATTTTATACTTGGCCGTTTATACTTTTCAAAATACTTTTTTTAAATACTTAAACCCCCCCCCCCCCCCAATGGCAATACTTAAATGAAATACCAAGTTTTTAGTAATTTTTAATTTCTCCTTAACAGGAAGTATGGCGATCATGTCAAATTTTCGTAATGAGTTTTCAGCGGAAATACATGTTTTGAGGTCGCTTGAGTACAAAAAAATCTAGTGTGAAACACTTACAATTATATTTTAATACAATTATATATAAAATAATAAATTTTCTTTGTGGAGCGTCACCACTGGGTGATTTCTCCTTTACCGTCATTGTGAGTCATCTCATTTACTTGTTGCTGGTTACGCCAGCGTACCTGATCAGTTGCAAATTTTCAGATAAATGAAAAAAAAAAAATTCTTTAAATTCAAATTTTGTATTATGATTGTATTATGGCCCAGTAGAGTGTACCAAAAATACTGAACCAACGGCATATAACATTTCGAACTGAATGCCACAAATTTCGCACAACTATCCAAAATAATTTTTTCCAGAAAAATGTTTCAGATAAACGTAAAGATTTCCGGCAAAATCCATCTACCGGAAATGTCCATCGTCCTCACGCGTTGGTCTAGTGCCTAGCGCACTCGCCTTTGTGCGAGAATTCAGGGTTCGATTCCCGTGAGGGCAAAGTCGGTGTTGACCCCAGATCGTGATGAAAAGTGGGAGTAAGTAGTAGCGCCCTAGGTAGCGAAGGCCGGAACTAAACGGCGTGGGAACTGCGGTGTGTTTACCACACGCCCCCCTATTGAAATCGGCGTCTGGCAAGCCTTGGCACTTCATGGGCTGTTGCGTCATACGGATTTTAGGGAAATGTCCATCAACCGGAAATGCTGTGTTGTTAGCGCGCTCTTCACTTCCCTACGTGTTTTGATTTAAGAAGGTTGGTACTTGTTTCCCCCACCAACTCTATATTTAATGTTTGGGTAAATGTGTAAAATTTAGGTTTACATAAAATTTGTCATTTTATATAATAATTGTATTAACAGCAGTAAAAGTAGGTCATGTGAGTGTTTCACACCAGATTTATTATCTACGAGCATCAATGCTTGCAGCCACTGTTAACTGATTCATGTATAGCAAAAAAAAAACCATTGAAAACAAGTTTACTACTACTACTACTACTATTAATAATAATAATAATAATAATAATAATAATAATAATAATAATAATAATAATAATAATAATAATAATAATAATAATAACAGAACGGGCAAGGTTGCACTTTCTGTGAAAATATTTCTTATTTAAAATAATAATTAACATTGATAATGTTCACTAACCAGACATTCCCTTAACAGTTTAATTTTATAACTTGATTGTAAGAGACTATATATATAAATATAATTAAAGATAATAACCAATTCCTTAGAAATAGGGAATTAGAGAAAGGAATATATTTATATATATATATAAAATCTAATTAAAACTTGGTTTAGATTTATTTCTAAGAAAAAGTTTCGCCATTGTGTTAACAGGGCAAGTTAAAAGGAAAAAAATTAAATCGTCTTTTAGTTTCCCTTTAATTTATTTATAGTTTGATGAAAGTATTCTAATTTAATGTTCCTCTAACAACTAGGTATATAATAAATCTTCGTATAATGTTTTTAAAAAAAAAATATTACTTCTCAATCTAGGATGGGGGGCCCCTCTAGAGAGTTGACGTGAAAGTTAGGGTTTATAATTGAGTTATAAACTAATAGTTTCTAATAAGTTACAGTGTGAAACATTCACACATGACCTTTACTGTAAATCCTAATTACAATTATAATATACAAATTTTCATTAGACTTGTATATTTTACAAAACGTTTAATTGCCGTTACATGTAACATGTGAATAATAAACAGAAACCTCCATGTGACGCTCGTTAATTCCTTCAGGTCGTTAAAATTCATCTATGTGTTTTATAACAGTTTGAATTTAAAAAGAAAAAAAACACGGCACCCGTTTTCAGGGGGGAAATCTCTTTGCCCTTTGAGAGAGAGAGAAAATGAATGTTCTTTTATATTTTCTTCGAAATGGTGGCGGGCAACGTCGACAGTTCCATAACTGGCGGTGAATGTAAAAAAATCATGAATTAAAAAAGAAGAAAAACTCCTTTTTCTACTTTTTTTTTTAAAAAAAGGATAGTCTGTTATGTAAAACTATTTAGAAGGCCCTCGTGATAATGAAAACTGGCCAGCTATATAAATATTAGTTTTGTACATCCTAATCAACATCATTATATAAAAACAAATTACTGATAATATAATTATACGAGGTCACATGACTTTTTTTTTTTTTAAACAAATATAAAAAGAATTTTTGTGATAACAGTTCTCTTATTAAATTTAGAATACCATTTATTTTCTATAATTACTCTGAAAAATTAATAAGAATCACTAAATTACTAAAATTCGCTATTAAAATAAAACAATAATTATATCTTTGCATCTTCATTTTTTCTATTTTTACTTTCTCTTTCCTAGTAAAAGAGGAAGTATTCCGATCATGCTACATTTTGGAAACTGAGTTTTCACCGGAAATACATGTTTCGGACATCTGAATACGAAAAAAATATTTTTAGCGAATGATATATATATATATGTGTGTGTGTGTACAATATCTCAATAAAATACAAACTCACAAGAAGCTCAAACTTAGTATTCCATCAGACACGAAGATTTCGGTCAACCGGAAGTGCAATTTTAGAGAACAGGTTTTTGAATTTTTTGAAATTTTTTCTATAACGATTTCCATTAAAATAAGAATGCTAACCGCACAAACATAAACCTATCACTTGTATTTATAAATTTTTCTGAACATTTTTCTTTTTTTGGAGGTTCTGAGGAATGTGAGGCGTTAAAATTCAAATATGTTGGTTCAATAATATTGGTGCTATCTACACAATGTAATCATTCGCTGCGTACCTGTCGGTTGGTAGGTTGGCACTTGTCCCTCCCGCCACTCTATGTTTAAGTTAGGTTGGATAAATGAACATATCGTATTTTTAAAGAAAATTTTTCGTTTTATTTATAACTGTACTAATGAGGAGTAATGGGAAAGTTGTGTGAGTGTTTCACAGCAGATATTTTTTTTTACTCGAAAATGAAAAATACAAAAATATTATCTCAAATTAATTCTAATGATGAAATAAAGAAGAAAATTGGCCAGTCAGAACGGTCATGATGCCATACTTTTTATTTATTAGGCATGGCATGGCTATTTCCCAAGTAGAACTCACTGATCCAAGTTCCTTCTCTTGGCCTATGGCTCTCTTATCTATACACCGATTGGGGAATTCATCGGGCAAAAAGCATATAAGATAATGCCAATACCAAAGGAATAGGGAATATTTAAATCTCTAAGTAAAGTCAAATATAGTTACTTCAGTTTTGTACCAAGTACTAGTTATGCGCTATTAAGACAATTTTTATATTACTTTTTCATGAAAATGAATGCTCCACTTATTAGATTTATTAATAATATAAAATTATAAATATTATGGTCCTAAACCTTCTAATATTATATTACTGCCAAATCTCTCAAGATTTATATTTATTTCAAAATATTATTTTAGATCTTGTTCTAGGCGAGAGATTAAACTAAAATTTATTAAAATTCTAAACTATATAAATGTAGGCGGAGAGGGAACTTGGTTACTTGAATGTTAGTATATTCAGAGGCGGCTGGTCCGTACATGCGCATCCGCACGTGAACCTCCCTGGAAAAATCCTTAGTTAAAATATACATTCTTACTATCAAGTTTTTTATTTTAGTTGATTTGTGATAAGCTCTCGCGGTTAAGATGAATTCTTGTCTTTGCAAACTCTAACACTGGAGGCCACTTGTTGTACACTAATCTCACGGTACCCTAAGTGTGATATCGCAATGGAGTGGAGTGTGATATGGAATGAAGATGTAAGAGACAAGTACTTGCCTCTAAACTGGAGGGAAATGTTGTTAGTCCATATACTTCTTCAGGAGGGCAGATTTTTTGTGAATCTAAGCGCACTGACGTCACAGCGGTTTGACCAAAATTTTTAGTTTGAAGAAAAATATATTTGCAAAGTAAACAAACTGAATTCCGCTATTATTATTATTATTATTATTGAACCGGGTGCCTAATGGGATGGGACCTAAGCCTATATGGCTTTTATCTCCCCAATTCAACCCCTTAAATGATCTCCCCCGGTAGCCTACCGGTCAATCTACAATATCCCAAGACATCCTACAGCTCCAACTCCCCCAGGCAATCCCGCGAGAGCGGTACCCTCCCTAACACACGAAATCTAGTACCAGCGAAACGGGGACACTGACATGTGGTACTATTTAATGGTACACCGTTTCCCTGACTCCATCGTCGCAGTTCTGACAAATGGGACTAGACGTCCTCCCTGTATTATGGGCCCAAGTGTGTCCAGTCACTACACCCACCAAGGTACTCAGACCTGTCCTACTAAGGGACAGAAGCTAATCCGAAACCCCCTGCCTTATTCCTTTTATAAATCTTTTAGCCTGGAGGCACCCCTGCGTGTACTCCCAGCGTTTCTCCAAGACTCTCGCCTCCCAAAGTCTAATCTGTTTATCACAGAACCTCTTAGTGACGGCCAGGGCTGGTTCGGGACCAGGAATGTAATGAGGATCCCTCCCTAACCAACTGATCCGCCGTCTCATTGCCCTCTATTCCCGCATGTCCGGGTATCCAATAGAGTCGCACCTTACCCCTCTGAGCTAAGGCGTTAAGCCTTCTCCAACATTCTCCCACTAATTTCGAACTCCTACACGGCTTGCTCAAAGCCCTCAGTGCGGCCTGACCGATTCCGCTAAGTTATGAAACATTTTCACTTATGAAAGTTTCATTTTTGAACCTTTTTATATAGTTTCAGCTTGATTAGTACAGTAATGCCTATTTTTTCAGGCGGG